>LFZO01000037.1:0-123101 GCA_001578225.1 Pseudocercospora musae | reverse complement strand
AAGGAGGTAGATATACTAAAGCTACTAGAAACCTAATAGGCACTTGTAGCTAGGGCTATATCCTTAAAGGACTAGAAAAAACCCTAGAGGTTTACTACTATAAGGTAGGAAAGGGATCTATGTAAACTATATAGTTAGGATAACTATATAATAATCCTCTACCTATACCTAGAGATAGTAAGACAAATAGTCTAGGTAATTGCAAATAATAAGCTTATAGATAATAAGAAATTGTTAGTAATAGTTATATATAATAAGGAGGGCTCTAATAAGGAAGTAGACTAATTTAACTAGACTAATAGTTAAGGGGAGTATTAGAAATAGACTCTCTATCTAGTTTCTTTAGGATATTAGTTAAGGCTATCTCGCCTAATTAGGCCTAGCCTAGGAGTATCTCTCCTTTATCTTTATACTTATAGTTTAGATAGATCTTTATCCTTTTTATCTACCTCGAATTAGGTCCCTTAGTATACCTAAACTCCTCCGCCTACGCAATCTAATTTAATACTATATAGTATTAGTAGAATGTAAAATTAATTACTAGTATTATTAAATATATAAAATATAGAAGTAGAACTTTAGTATCTAGAAACTAGTAGGAGACGCGTTATTTAATATTACGTAATAGAGATATATACTTTCTTTATATAAATATAGATAAGGGATATATATATTTAGACTACTAATCTAATATAGATATAATGTTTAAGGAAAAAGAAAGGATAACGTATAGGAGACAAAGGACAAAGGATAAGCGCTAATATTGTAGCACGGATAAGGGATGAGAGATAAGGGATATCGCTGTGGATTGCTACACCTTACCTTCGGTATAGGCCGCCGCCATTGCCAACCCGCTTTTGGATATTTGAGTATTGTTGGCACTACTGCGCAAACACGGACATGGAACTTTTGTCCTCACGTCCGCAACGTCGGTCTCCTCATCCGCAAGCCCTTGGTAGGAATGCTTGATTGCGGGCAGAATTCTTTTCCCCATCCGATGTCACGAAGACGCCGAACCGAGGGAGTCTTTCGAATTTTGATGATGAGTGCTGGACGTCAGACTCTCGGAGCCTGATGCTCCACTTATGCAAAGAATGTTCCGCGGCAGCTAATGGACTACAGTACGCGGCTACTAGCTAGTGCCTCCATGCAAGCCCATGTACCTGGCGTCATGGCGATCGGGTCGAAGGAGTGCTTTCAGTAATCGCTCTGATATGGTGCTTGAGTTACCCATAGTCCAAGCTGCTGAAGTGGACCAGATACTGATGGTATGGATCCACACTTCTGCTTTATGGTTCTTTTAAACCTTGTTTCGAACCGCAGGTTTTGACGGGGCGCGCGTCTACGCACTCTTGATGTGGTCGCGTTGAACTCGTTCAGCTTGCGTAACAGAACCAATGCTGCCAAGTTGTCATCATAGTCAAAGATCGCCGGTGTGGGTACCCTCGCACGTGGCTTGCATCGAGGAGTCTGCTCGGAAATCGACCGTAGTCAGCAAGGTTTGCGAGCAGAAGTTCCTGAGTTCCTTCTGGCGAAAGCGGTCCCAGAGTGGTATAGGGAAGAAATTGTCGTTCGGCGAGAATGCCCAGATCGGCCTTGTGGTATACGCTCCTGCGCGTGCGTCGGAACGGTACTTATGAACGGGTATTGATGACTTTGCGCTATGATTCGGTAGCCTCATGTCGTGTGATTTAGCGGTCGCAAGTCCCAACATGATTTCTGCAAAGCGGTCAGTAATAATTTGTGATCAACCACTACCAACATCGGAGATACAGTAGCGCGCTGGCCGAGTCGGCTTGCCCGAAACGCCGGTCTCACGTTTTGGTGGCTGCTGGCGTGATTTGGTCATTTGTAAGTCGTCTTGTGAAAATATTTCACTGTTGCGGAAGGGAAGCTTGCTGGTACTGAAGACGGTGACAGGGAGGGAAGCATTTTCTCAAGCGAGTGCATTGGAATTGGGCCTTCTCGAGCTGTGCTTGAGTTGAGATCGCACACTACTCGGTCCAAGCACGATACACAGTCCTGCTGCCCCAAACCTGACCCTTTTTCAGGACAACCTGCTGTCGCCATGGGTCGTGGTTGATTGCGTTGACGTATCGGCTCGCCTCGATGCAGAGACCGCTTCGAGGTCCTCTTGCTGGCTGACCGTCCTTCGCGGGCACGTCAATAAACCTAAGAAGTGATAAATCCCAGGTCAGCAATTATTTCAAGAAAACCAATACGCTATCACTCACCGCCCAGCATAGAATTGGAATGCAGGCTCCGTGCTCAGTGCTTCGAAGTGAATCTTAGTGCTTGGATGATAAAGCTCAATAAGCTTCTTGATTGGCTGACTCCTTGTGTCAAGAGGAATGCTCGAAGGATCCGAATTCACAACAAAGCAGTGGTCTGGGTCGGGCTTCTCAGCGCCTAGGACGAATTCCTCGTTCGCGTTGAATTCAGGATATGCTTCGATTGCACCCGTAGGTATGGCGTTTTCGTCCACTGGCAGATGCAGATTGGAGGACACGACTACCCTTGTGCCCTCGATAGTGGGTCCATCAGATATGTTAAAGTAGCTGCGGTCTCTCTGTCAGCACAAGGATCTCTGACAGCGCATATGGCTTCATGGCTCCGGGAGCCTACCTGTGATTCGTCAAGCTCACAACCGTTTCGGCAACCTCGTCGCCAACCAGCTCTGCTTCATACTCAATCTCAAGACTGGTTTTCTCCTTGCCATCGTCATGTTCGAGGCTTGGAGTGTACCACATCCTCATCTCCACTGTTCCTGGAAAGCCCTCTTCACCATCCTTGCTGAGATACTTGAACATGACAGCATCCCGCCCTTTGCGATTGGTCGGTGTAGGGCCCTCAAATTCCTGCTTGTCCCAACCATTCGCGCCACCGTGTAAAGTGTTGGGGCCATTGTTGGCTACCAACTCATAGCTCTTGCCATTCAGATCGTTGATCTTCGCGTTCGATATCCGATTTGCTACTCTTCCTATGTTGGCTCCAAAGAAAGGGTTCTTCTCTTTGTATGACGCCGCGGAGGGGAATCCGAGTGTAATGTTGCGGCCGCCTACTCGAAATTCTTGGATAATGCCGCCTTGCGGCAAGAAGGTAAAGGCATCAGACGGCTGTGAAGACGGCATGTCTGCTGGTCTAGAATCGCCACGAAATCTGGAATGGTTTGCGATTAATTTGGGCTCGTAGAACGTTTCCAAAATCTTACGGACACAGCCTCAAACGGTGTCGAGGTGAGCTCTTGTTTCCATAACTCCATTGTGGAGCCGACACTGGTGGCTCATGTTCCACAAGCAGAGGGGCAGCTTAGCCTAATTTCAACCTCATGTAGTGCTAAATTTCTCACGGAAGAGCTGACTGACGGACGAACTATGTTGTGTCCATGTTGTCGAGGATTCGAGGTCCACAACCTTTCTCATTTGGTAGACAGACAAATATTTGATGAGACGATGGTGGATGTTTCGTTTTCCTGACCCTCTCCGCAACCACGCACAGACCACAAGCGTTCCCGTGGGTAGAACTATGAACCAAATCCTCCTCTGCCGATTGCCTTTCCATCTTAACTACTGTGGTACGTTCAAGACGCCAATCGAGATTGCAGTTCAAAAGCAAGAATTAACGCATCGCCGAGAAGACTTTCGAGGGCTCGTTCAGAATGATGCGTTCCCCTCTCTGCGTGCAACGAGGCAAAACGCCGTGTCAAGCTTCGGCGACATGTCCGGAATATCTCAACGATTCGCCGTTCTGACGAGAGTTTCATATAGCCTCTGGTGAGAGCTTCGGAGCTGAAGCGGCTCGACGGTTTCGTGGAGGAAGGTGTCGAAGCGGAATCGACTCACTTGCGAACTTGAGTATTAGCATCGTAAGTGTTTCGAATCAGAAGCTGGAAAGACATATATGCTGTCCGCGGACCCAAAGGAGATGGAGAAGTCAGGAATGAGCTGGTACATAGCAGTGCTGCGCAGTCATAACAGCATAACAGCTAATTAAGAGCAGGTATGTTGATCGTGTCTCAAGTGAAGCTTGTCCCGAATACTGCCCACTTGGTGTCTCCTCTTCGTGGTACCATACAAAGTCGCCTCGTTGGGCACATTTCAGACCCCACTCCCATGTCTATGGACATCCAACCAGTGGGGTTTCCCGCTCAAGCACGCTAAATCGCAGCAGTAAAGAAGGCCAAGCATTAATAACGAGTCCCTTGCAAGTCGCCGACCCAGACAATTTTACGCGAAAGCCATCGCCGATTAGGCTATATCATGGCGGGTATCTACATTATCGGATCCAAACTCAAACCGCCGAAACCAGAAGAGGGGAACAAGGATTGGCAGGCCAATCTTTATGTCATGACCTGGATGTACTGCTGGAATTCGAGGTCCATGGTGTCAGCTTGGAATCCAGGAAAGGCCCCGTCTTGCAGTCTCGGTCCATCTCCGAATCCGTTGGACATGTGCATGGGGTAAGAGGTGAAGGCTGCCATGTTTGCTTCGTATGGTGCCGAGGTGGTGTCCCATGGGAGAGCATTGAGGTTGTTGAGCTTTGAGTCGATCTCTGGTGTTTGTATGGCGAAGTCAGGTCGCATCGGATAGCTGGCGGTCGTCTCTGGATATGCCCATTCTGGTTGATATAGCTGGGGATCATTGGCAAGTGGTGAGGCGTGTTGCAGAGGCGATGGCTGAGCTGCTGAAGTGTACGATAATCTCTGAGGAGGCCGGGCAGGGCTATGTGCGGGAGGTGAGGGTGGTTCGCTGCCGAAGGCAAAGTTCTCTGTGTAGACGGCAGGCTTGGACAGAGTGGGCGTGCTATGCGAATGCGACCGGGCGTGGCTGTGTTGGCTGTGTTCGGAGTCTGAGCTGAACGAGCCTCGTCGTTGCTGGGTGTAGCCGGCGCCTTCTGCCAACAGGCGCGATTGCAGCTTGGTGCAGTCTTCCTCAAACGTCTCCAGCTCACCACTGCCGTCATGTCTTGCCTCAAGCAGATCCAGCGCCGAGAGGATATCGTGGGTCAAGGGATTGCCATTCGTCTCTGGCAGCGGGGATCCTTTCCAGGCACTCGCTTCGACTAATCGCTTGTACATTTCCTGGAGACCAGACACCAGTTGGGCTTGTTGTTGCTCGAGCATCTCGACGTATCCCTTTGGGTAGACCTTGTCGTGAGACTTTTTGCGTTCGCTGGTGGTGGTCAGCTAGATTCGGTAGATGCGTGGCTCCAGCACGCAGCACGCAGCACGCAGCACTTACCCAAACACACAGATGGCATTGTCAGACTTGCATCGAGTGCAGGGATGAGCACCATCACATTTGCTCTTCTTCAATCGACATCGATCACACGCCTTGCAGACTCGCTTTCTGATGCTGTCGGACGTCGAGTCCTGGGAGGATGTGCGCTGTGGAGTGGGCATTTTGTTGACGGGGGAGTGTGCGGACGATGGAGTCATGGTATGGCTGTGATAGGGAAGGGTGGTGTTTTGCAGACACTGAAGTTGGCTGCGGTGAGCCATTTGCGGAAGTGTGGTTGAGGGGAACAAGCAAGTAGGGTAGGGTAGAAGGTGGCAGGCGAGACTCGAGACGGTGTTTACGGGATGCGTGCGGGAGTGAGCACTGAGCAGCAGCACTGGAGAGTCCGGTGGGTGGAGGATCTTTCATATACGACGGGATAGCTACCACGCAACATGCGCCGTGAACCACGGAGCGCCAGAGCGAGAGCGCGCAAGAGCGTGACAAGGCTGGGTCATCCCGGCGTGCGGCTTGCCCTTGCCAGCAGCGGTGCACGGTGCACGGTGCATGGCGGCGGGCGCGCAGCAAACGGAAGCCATGGGCCATCGTGCCCGTGCCGTCGACGACACAAGTGGCAAGCGTCCTTACTGTACATGGATTGGCGCGCGGCTCTCAGAGCAGGATCTGCCGAGCGACCGGGTCCGGCTGCAGGCTGAGGCACACCCTCCGTCCCCTATTCTGTCTTCCATCCGTCCACCGATCACGATTAGTCATGCCCGCACATAACCTCTTTGGATATCCACGCCGCCCGCGCCTGCACTGCACCTGCGCCTGCGCCTGCGCCTGCGCCTGCGCCTGCCGGATGCGCATTGCCGCTGCCGCCGCCGTGGATTGCGCGGTGCCCGCCTCCTCGCAGCACTCCGCTCAGCGCTGAGCACCCCTGCTCGCGCCAAGAGACAGTGACCTTGTTTCCGGTGGCCTTGGCAATGTATTGTACTGCTGAGTCTCATCTCTCGAGTCTCGCTGCCACTGCCACTGCCACTGCCACTGCCACTGCCACTGCCACTGCCCCGTTGGAGCAGAGCGACAGGCCTGAGGCAGCCCCGGCCCCCAGACCCCAGACCCGGATGGGCAGTGCTTCCACCACCGCGCTCGGCACCTGCTGGCTGATTACTGATTACATGATATTCGCGAACACACTCGAGATGCGAAAAGTATCGCAATCCTCCATCTATCTACAAGCCCTGCAGCATCTTCTACATTCAGGCACTGCCTGCTGGAACTCGGACTTCTCCTGCGTCCGCATGGCGTGTTGCACACACCACAGCATTGCACCCTCAATAATGAAGTCCGAGCGCCCGAATTGTAGCTAGGTGCTCTTCAACTTCACCCCGTTCGTCCTCGGATCAATGTGATATCTGCGCTACCATCGACAACCCCCTTTTCTTCCACCACATACACATTCGGGTCGCCCGCCAATGCAAATCCCCGATCCGGCATCATGAGAGCTTGCAGAATGTCCTTCCTTCCACACCTGCACAGTCAGCAGGAGCTTGGATGACACATTCATTCTGCCGAAAGTCTAAATTACCACCTCAATCATTGGTGCAGCGATAAAGCACTTTCCCATCGCGCAAAGCCTGCATGTGCTACGACAAACATTGACCATTGAGACCCTGTGGAGTCGTGGGCTCAGAATGACAAAGACGACTACAGCACGCGCACGCAATTTCGTGCCGAATGCGATGGCTGCTGCGCTTCGCCGTGCAAATGTATTTTGAACCCCATTCGGCGATTTGTATCACTTTTGACACGTTATGAGAGCGGCATGAGATGTCATTGCCGACAAAGATGTAGAGAATCTGGGCCTCTAGCCCGAGTGCGGACAGGACTGTTCCGCTATACCATGTTCTCTTCATGAAGTCAATCTTGAACGACCGCTGCTCTGCACAAGGAGTAGGTAGACTTCCCGCGTCTGGCGAACTTCAGGCCCTCATTGCGTTTGCGCAACTCTATAATGTCAACCACAGAAATTTTCAGCAGCGGAATAGGATTGCGGAGACCTGGTGGAGAGCGCTGCTCGCCTTTCGAGTAGCTGGCCCGTCTGTCAATGCGCCTACTATGGACCTACTAGAGCTCGAGTGCATTTTACGCCTCCGGACATTCACCTGTACACACCGCCTTCGTAATTTCGACTCCACAACACGCTCTCGCCCCTCGGTTCTTCATTCCTCTCGCACTGCAAACTCGATTCGCCGTATTCGCAAGAGGAACTTTCCACCCTCCTTGCAACTTGTCCCAGAAATAACGCTGATCGCAGCATCAAGTGTCCAGAGGCACGTTTTCATCAGGTCCTGGCATGTCCATTCTGACACTTGCTCACAATGATCACCACGTTGGGCCTGGGATCAGAAGTTCACTGCCCCGTCGCTTCCCACTATTTACGAAACTCACAGGCCGCGTTCCGATCGCTCGGTTCTGTCACCTTCTCAGCTGGACCAACGAGCTGCATCAGGGCCTGGGTACCCTTCGCCTGTGAACCTGTCTATACGAATGGGGGACCAGCTCCAGTCTGGTTTGAGGCCTTGCGAAACACGTGCGGTCAAGGCCATGTTGTGGCTCATCTTCCAGGACCTGGTAAACTTTGTATCAATGTGCCAGCTACTACTTGGGCTACCTCGCGAAGCCTGGTTGGCATGTTTCAATCGTGATGTTGCTATTATGAAACCGGTTCCGTGCATTTCCTCGATAGTCTTCTGCCGCTGCTGGGAGTGCGCGTTCGAGGCGAGTCGCTTTGATGGCATTGATGCTGTGTCAAAGGCCCGCCACATCGCCAGTGGCCGCGCACACAGCAGCGTGTCCTACGTAAACAGCATCATCGAAGGAAACGCTCGGTTGAAGTCTTGCTTGCCAGGACACAGGCCTGTCGTCTTTCCGTGTACAGTCGATGACGCGGAAACATACCCCCGATCTATGCTCGACTCTTCCCAGCATTGAACAAGCATACGACCAGGCTTGATTGGAGCCCGACCGTGGCAAATATGTATCGGGTAGCCTGACCTCCCTGGGCGGCAGTTGCCGGGCTGGCATTGGGCTTGACCCCCAGCATCAGCTAATGACAAGGTTACCGCACGCAGCTCCACGCAAATATCAATTTCAACGTCTGGCACGCACGGTATCACTCACTGTTCAGGGCTTTCGAGGACGCCGAGGGCCTGGCAGTGTCGTTGAAGACTTTGTTCCCCTCCAATCTTGCCGTATGCTAGGCTTGCAGGGATCGCGCAAGCAACCGGGCTGAGTCTGAGTACCCCGGCAACTGCCAACCCATCCTTCGAACCTTAAATCAACGCTCAGGGGACAGGAGGCATTTTTTTCCTTTTTGCTCGACACTGCCAAGCCATCATAACTACACAGCATGATAGCAGCGCTGCATACGTTTAGCATCAGATGTCCCAAGAAACGTGATCGTACTCCTGCCAAGGCAATGCCCTCAACTGGCTCCAACGGGACGGACGTGGACGTTCTCTGGCGAGCTACGAGCATGACAGCATGTCCATGCCTTGGCAGTGGACTCTAGACGCTGCGCGAGCGTTTCCAGATCGAAGAGACTTTGCATCCAGCTGTTCTGGTGCACATCTCCGGCAGGCTTGATCAGTATACACACACCTCACATCAATATGCCCAAGGCAGGAGGACATAGCGCCTTCTTCTCCATACCGCTGATCCTTCACAGTAGCAAGTGCATATTGAAGCGACATGCGCTCAAGCTCGAAGTCGGTCCAGAACCGATACACACGCTTTGATTCACGCTGCAGAACGTGCGCTTTGGCTCTATCGGAGACTCCTGAACACATTTTCATTCCTGGGCTCTTACCAGTTTGAACTCCCAAACGCCGCAATTACTCTTATGAGTATGCAACCGCTTTGTGACCGCTACACAAAGCAAATGTGCTCGCCGCTGGTCACGATCGCAACTTCGATTGCTCATCTCGCAGTCCACATGATTGATGACGTTGCACTATTCGCAGCGGGCACGAGATTGCGACATCAATGAAGCTTCTGGCTGTAACAGTCTCCGTGGTCACAGATTCGCACAGACACGACGGTGATACCTCGAACACCGCTACTTACCATTTCGCACTGGCCCCACACGAGTCACGAATGACGCATTCTCGAAGGTCCATGGAATAGGACGAACTTCGAAAGAAGAGCCATACTACGGCTGCTAAGGTCAACAACCCCCATTCCATTCGTATGCTGGCAATGCCTGGCATTGCGGTAGTCTGGAACTTCAGCACAGTCCCTTACACGACGTACAAGGCACTACCCGATCGCTGTCAATTCAGCACCGGGCCACTGCATACGAGTGGCCGCACAAGCGGTGAATGAGATCCGGGATTTTGTTCGAGCGTGTGTCCAGTGTCCACTTCCCAGGACAACACTCGATTTGGCCAGAGCGGTCTATCCTGTTCACGCTCCATGACGCACTGACCGGTCACAATGGTTTCAGCAGACCGAAGCAACAGCCAAGCTCTCCATCTGATACTTGAAATGCGGTCAAGACGTCCTCACTATGATTCTGACCCAAGGTCCATTTCTTCAAGAGCTGCCAAATTGTTTCAACATGTCTGCCCTGAGATGCGATTCATGTTTCGAGGCGACCAAGCATAAAAGTTTCAACGCCACCGCTCGAAGGATGATCAAGCTTGATTGCTGATGGCGCGGTACTCGGCGAGGCTGTACGGGACACACCTGTTGGTTTTGTCGAATAAAGTGGCCAATGTGTGAGTTTCGGCATCATGAGCCCTACTTTGAAGGCTCGAACGTCAAATCTGCACGATGTTGCTATGATGCATCACCAGCGACGCAGCCTGACAAGCCAGTCCGAGATCAGTGCAGCTGCACAATTTTGCACAACGAGTCGTTATGCAGACACTAATGCGGGCCAGCAGTTTCCCAATTCGGGCAAGCTCGTTCATTTCCTTTATGTGACTCTTTCCTCGAGCACTAGTGAGTAGGGGTATCGTTAGTAACACTTGGTCGGCTAATAGTGTCGTTATTAACATAGTAATAGTTAATAACTATTAATATTAGTATCTAGTGCCTAAGGCTCTAGTATAGACCTTACCTTATAATAGCTAGTAGTAAGTAAATGGCTAGCAAATAGCTATAGTGCCTTCGAGATACGCTCGGTACTAGTATCCTATATAGATCTACCTCTTACAATCCGAATAAGCTTAAATTAGTAACGATTAAGTATATAAGCGCTTCCGTAGGTCTACCGAGAGGTCGTTACTAGGGATACTACTACGCTTATAGTTACCTAGTAACTATAGGGTTAGGTAGGTATTCGTACTAAAGTTATCTAATTAAACTAAAACTCGAGAATTCGATAGAACCGATTAAGAGAGTATTAATTACTATTTTTCTACTAATTTAAGCTATTAGATCCTCTATTTTCCGCATTTCGAGTAATTCTATAAATCCTAAAATTCCGACTTTTACAAGATAGTACCTCTACTATATCTAGATAACCTTAACTTCTACCTAGTCGAGACGGATAATAAAGGTAAGTTTGTTCGCTATATCTAGTATTAATTAAGTAAAGGTATAGTACTAGAGGGCAACCTAGAGCGTAAATAGAGGTACCTATAGAAGTATTAGCTATTTTAGGACTATAAGAGGTCTTATCCGGACGATATCGAGTCGCCGCTAGCGAAGTAGTAGAGGCTTAATTTCTTATACGCTAAGCTAAAAGTAGAGCGAGATCTTACTATTACGAAGGCCTTATTATATAGCGGTAGGCTATTTAATAAAGTCGATACTAGGCATTATCTAGAGTAGAAGGAGGTATTCTATAAGTTTAACGCTAACTACAATCCGCTAGGTCGCGAGAAGGTTATAGAATATATTCCTTAGATCTACGAGAGCCTCGAGAAGGACATATAGGCTATATTCGACGCGTAACGAGACCTTAACTTTAGTACTAACGAGAGTAAGAGTCGCGGCGGTACTCGCTTCTACAACCTATTAGTAAATATATCCTCTAGCTTATTCTTCTACTAGTTACTCGATATAAAGGACTCTAACGCCGATATAGTAACCCTCGCAAGGTAGGTAACTAATTAAATACTACCCTTCGTTAATAGTAACCTCTCTCGCTAGAATAGCCTCTAAACTAATACCTATTCGACTATAAGAGCTATATACTAGCGACTCGCCGAGAATCCGCTTACTAAGCATGTAATCTGTATCTTCTACGATTCGTATAGTATTTAGCTATTTATAGGTAATTAGGCCAACTATAATAAGAAGTTATACCTACCTTATTATGCCGATACGCTACGCGCTACTAGATACGTACTCGCTATATTTAAGCGATCGAAGAAGAGTTAGAACATTCTAAAGGTATTTACTAAGGACAATAATATAATACTAAGAGCCTTTACTATCGCCTATCTTACTCGCTAGGGTTTATATTATACTATAGTATATAGCCTATTCGTAGTAACGAGTGTCCTTTAAGAGTATACGAGGATAATAGTAAAATAGCTCTTTCGTAGATCTAATAGTAGGCTCGCAAAGGGTACTACTATAGTACTTAATACTATTAACTCTACTCAATTCTAGAGCCGACTATAGAACGTCTATACTCTACTTTAGCTTATTAACGAAGTACGCTTAGTTAGTAAGAGTAATACCTCTCGAGTTAGTAATATTATACCTCGCTAGTAGTAACTACGGCGCTCGATCTAGTAGTCGTATCTACCTTATAAGAGTAACCTACTATTACTATTTGATTTACGCTTCTTAAAGTAGACTCAACCTATTTACTATACCGCGTACTTACTTAATATCGATAATCCGGCGGTTTCTCGAGACTTTAGCAACCGCGAAGAAGCCTCTCGCGTTACCTTCTTTAAGCGCTATTTTGTATACGAAGAAAGCGACCCTTCGAGTTACGACTACTATCTCTAATTTAACGATAAATTCATCGAATTTCGAGAGTTAATCGCGCGCTTCTATAGTGTCGGTAACGAGCTTAATCGCTATCGAGAGCGTAGTAATATTACTACTTATTAAGACTATATATCTCGCAAGGCCCCTCTTATAGTAGAGGTTGTACTACGCCTATATAGGATACCTACTAATTTAGTACCCTCCGAGCGAGCGTTTAGTAGTATAAACTTTATATAGAACGACTATCGCTCGAAGCTATTAGCTACTCGTACTAACGACTATACCTATATCTATATAAATAGCCGCGCCTTAAGAAGAAGGCCTATAGAAGAGGTTATATAAAGATAACGTAAAGCGAAGTTACGAGAGATATAGTAGCGATAGCTAGTAACTAAGAAGGAGGTCCGTAAGGCTAAATTAGACGTACTATTAGTATTCGAAGAGGTAGTAATAAACGACTACTACCTACCTCTAACCGACCCTCGGTATCTATATAAAGCTAACCTCGAAGAGCTATTTAGTATCTATAGTACTAGTACTAGCGCTAGTAAGTAAGACATAGAGTACGAGGAATAGGACACTATCGATTACGACGATATCTTCGCTAATATAGTACTTCTAACTCTAGCGAGTTAATCCTTATAGTACTTATTATTCTTTAAGCCTAATAGCTAGGCTTCTAGCTTCTACGACCCTCTAGTAACTTACTTACTACTACCGCTACTATTATAGGGATAGCAATGGCCGGAAACCTATAGCGACTATATAGGTATAGAAGTGTATAGATAAAGGCTTAAAGCGCTACGCTTTAGTTAAGCTTAATTGAGTATATCTATAGTAAGAATAGTCTATATATTAGTCTATATCTATGTCTTCTTTATAAGCTAGCATAGTGCCTACTATTAGCTATTAGCTAGTCTAATAGACCTAAGCTTCCTTATTAGGTTAGGGTCTTGTAGCCCTATAGTTAGTAATAGCGATACCTCTATATCTATAGTTACTAACAGTGTTACTAACGTTACTAACAATCTGCGTTACTAACAGTTTGACACCCCTACTAGTGAGACCCAACGAATGTTTAGTCAAAAGCAAGGCCACCAAAGCTCTATTTAGAGCGAGGCAAGAGAGGCCGCTGCTTGGCACAGCAAGGCGTACGTGTCATCATAGCCTGATTTTCAGCGTCATAGCAATTTGCTTGCCATGACCGCTGCTTTTGCCAAGTACAGAATCCTGAAGATGTACTTCGGCTTCAAACCTAGTCGGACATCGGCCTATGGGACACTCGAATGCCATGTATCGTACTGTATCAAACCTCAAGCATCGGAAGCTCAACCCATGAAGCCGAAGCGACAGCCGAGCACGTGGCGGGGCTACTTCCCATTATAGGGTCACCGTGCTGCTCGTCCAAACCAGTCCGCCCTCCTCGGAGTCCTCGCGTTGCATCGCCCATCGTGCATGCAGGAGTACAGTAGACAGTAGTAGCAGCAAGGAATGTCCGAGGGAACACGACCCTGCAAGATCTCAGATATAGTCGAGGCTGCGAAAAGGATATTCGTCAGCGCGATGATACGTCTCCCGAAGAGGCTATTCTGCGGCTGATGACATGGATTGTCCATATACAGAGATTCGATCTCTGTTGTGGGTTAGTAAGGGTTGGATGATCGGAGAGCGAGACTCAACCGCTCCCATTCTCACACCAATCGATTGACAAGCTAAAGCGGCCGTAAATGCTCTTTAAGCAATTGATCGGATGGTGTTGGCGGTAAAGAGTATCACATGTCGGTAGTTGGTAAGAGCCGAGCCTTGGAAAAGCCCAGCATCCGGGTGCCGGAAGTGGTGTCGAGCCACTTCCCCTTTCAGCCTTGAGAGACTTTCGACGACATTATTATTTTTTACGTCTCAAGACATGCCGTTCGATGGCCAAGAGTCAAGACACTCGGCATCTCGCCTCGTCTGCAAACTTTATACGGCCTCTCATCCAAGAGTTCCGCCAAGCATCGCAGAAGTGAACAATCCATGCCAAGGGCAGAATCACTTGAGCATAGTTCTCCTTCTTGGCAGGCCAAGCTAACATCGCCCACACGCTCTCCTCTATCAGAGACAGCTTGGCAATATGCCAAGTCCAACTTCATGACGGCGGCTATGCCTAGATTGAGGTCTGCGCCAAGCCTGATATCTGTCTTGCGCCTCCACGTGTTACGCCAGCTACATCTCGTCATGATGCTATGCTCGCCAAGTCGGGGTGTTTTGTCCATACGGGCCAAGATGAGGAGGTGGTCCGCACTTGCAGCAACATCATCAGGAGATGCCTGGATTCTGTCGTTGATTATTGGTCTGAGCCTCGAACGAGAGACGCGATTGGCGCTCTCTCTAATCAGAGTCAGAGGTACAGTATTGTTTCGACTTGGGTTACCAACATGCCAAGGGAGTCTGGCCAGAGCAGTCGTCGCCGACACTGATCCATACTATGCCAAGAGCGTCACCAGGCATTAACCTCCTATGACGACTGCGCTCTAGTCCATCATCGACCTGATCTATTCGGACAACACGAGCATGTCTTCATGAGCATACCTTGATTATTGTCGGCAAGACTTGACTGCTCACACGTGCCAAGCCAAAATGGTAGGAGGCGCGTGTTCACAGTCACCGACATGATATTGTAGCATATTTGGTATCATACAAGGACGCGGGCCAATATGTGCTGGATTTCCGCAGTACATGCTGTTGTGGGCTCGAACGTCATGCAGCCTGGCACGACTCTTTGCGTTGGCAAAAGTCAAGCCGGTAATCTATGCGTGCCTGCAATGTGCGAAGGAGGACTATAACATCGTGGAGCGCGAGGCTCTCTCAATATTATATTAAGCCCGTAGTATCTATAAATTAAGTAAGTTGACACCCGAAGCATTCACTACATCATACTCACTGCGTCCAAAGCATCCAGCTCATCGCTGGCAACTGCAACCTAGCGTGATCATTAAAAGATCTTGCTTGTCAAGCACCTAGCGTGATCATGAAAAGATCTTGCTTGTCAAGCACATATCATAGGAATCGTGCATACACTTCAGCCACGATCGGTGAAGAATTTGCATAACAATGTTTGAAAACTGCTTTTTCGGGTGCTAGTGGTCGTCGTGCGGTCTGAAAGCGGATGCAAGATCGTCGGTTGTAAAGCGGTATGAAGCGGTTTGTGAAACTTCGGTGTCGCGAAGGATCGCAGCGAACGCGACATTGACGTTTGAGGCGCTTTCACAAATGATGCAAATCGCGATGCACCGACATAGGGTCATTTGCTTCTCCAAATAGTCGCTACTATTTATCTGTAGAGAGCCACCGAGCGGAGACCGACCGGGCAGACCGAAGTATAGGCGGCAGACCGACACGGATTGGAACCCATCAGTACGGAAGAGGGCCTCATTACGTTGTCAGAGATACGAGCAGAAATCGTGAGGGGAATCTTTTCTTCGCGTGCCTTCTTACCATGCGGAGTTTTAAAGAGCAATCTGGGAGTTGAGTTGATGCCAAGTGCTCGAATAGATTCAAGTCACTTCTCGTTCGTCTTTCCCGAAGTACGAGCTGCGTTATGCAGCTCTCAGGCGATATCATCGCGACACTATCACGTCGAGTCGATGCGGTCTCCCATACAAGCCGCGCGCGGAATCGCGCTCTATCAATGGGTGCTGTACAAGAGCGGAAATAGAAAAGCGGTTCATTTCAGTTGTGCAATTATTGCCGTATGTGGTATCCTAAGATGGTACCAATTGGTACACAGGACCAGGTATGTACATCTTCGAACCCCATGTCAGTAGTTTCCAGAAGCTGTGTGCGCATCGCCAAGTTTACCTGGCAAGCATCTATTCGGTATGTTCTAAAGTGGATCCGGGGAGGCTTTCATGATTTGCGGTCCTCCTCCTCCTACGCGCGCACGTTGGCCACCGACGAGTAGGTGAGAATGATGAAGATTGCGCTGCTGCTAGTTGCAGCAAAGCCACAAGCGGTGCTTGCATTACTTGTTGACATTGGGCACGATGAAGAAACCACTGGAGTCTCTGAAGACAAGTGGAACCTGCTTTGGCTTTTGTTTGTTGGCTGACGTACGTGTACGATCAAATGGAAATGCGTCCGGGACTGGAGGCGGAATAATTTCCTGGAGCCGTGCCTTGTCTCTGCGGAGACCGCTTTTGATGCGTTGGATGAGCTTGCGGAGGTTTAGAGGTTCCATGTTTAGCGATGATCTCTTGGTCCAAGCTGTTTCGGTGCATACACTTCAAGCATGCTCCGCGTGCTTGTATAGAAGGTTATATATCAGAGTGCGCAACACTAGACCGCCTTGCTTTTCAAGGTCCCAGAGATGAGAGACAATTCTCGAGATGTCTTGATCAACTTGCCGCATGGAGAACTTTGAGACTCTAGTGCATCATGTTAGTCGGTTGCTTGGAAGCAGCAGACCGATTCTGAGCCCGAATCAGCTAGTGTCCATCTGGAGCAATGATGTCTTGTAGAATTTTGCGACATCCAGGCCGCATTCACAAAGAAAGTTTCTGGTCTCTTCCGTTGACATCCCAACAAGCTGACCGGTCTCGAGTTGTGCGAGGATAGGCTTCTCAATGGCTTCAGACAAGCTCGTCAAGAAGTCAGTGATGTTTGTGTACAATGTTGTGACTGGATTCGTGACATTGATAGCACCTAGGTGCCAAACAAGACAGCAGTCTCGCTCCTTATTCTTGTCGACTGCCGGGAAGAGCTTTGCTAGGGCATGCCGCCTGATTGCTTCCCACCGCTGAACGTCCTCTTCATCGTACATCGAGTCGAATGGATCATCGGGGACCTTGACCTTTGTCTCATCAGCGTCTTTGTCTCGCTCCCGGTAGCCCCATGCAAAGGCCTCGTCGATCGCGTCTGAGCCTTCTTTACCGCAGACCAAATACTGTTCAAGACAAGCTCGCAACATCCAATCGGCAGCTAGCTGCATCCACTGTGACGTGAGGTTGCTGCCATTGAAAATATTGTGGCATCCTGCCGAGACTTGCATGAACAGCGGGAGCGTGTCCAGGAGAGAGACGAATGCATTAGTGCCGAAGAAGACATCTTCGTAGTCGTGGTCTTCTGGCGGAACATCCAGAGAGTCGAGAAGCTGGGCACGATTGTCCTCGAGTTTTTTGACACTCAGTGGCAGCTCATTCTCAAAAGGAGAAATATCATAGTTCGCCGTTGGCAGTCGTGAAGCATCTCTGCCGATCCATTCGACGGCTCGAGCTTTATTCCGATCTCGCAATGCTTGCAGAGAAGCCTTGGGTGGTGTGATCGAGGTCTTCACCAGGCGCTGGGTGACGAGGGAGACAAGCTGCAGTAATTGTTGACGAAAACGGAATTCGGGATAGAACCGGTATCTCGAGTAGCGATGCTGGAAGAGCTGAAGAACTTGGTTGACCTGTAATATACTGCTCTCCACTGGCGACGCTCCTTTCTCAAAACGAGACGCGTGCTGGTGGGCCAAACAGGTGTTGATAGCCTTGTAGACAAGATAGTCCAGAATCATATGGTCAACTTCCAATGCGGTGCCTATATCATGCATCTGACGAATTGTGATAGAAGGCTGCGCAGCTTGAGGTCGTTTCACACGCTTCTTCGGTCGCTCTCCATTCGTCGCCGTCGCCGTCGCCGTCGCAGGTGGTGGAGGTGGAGGCGGCATTGATGATTTCTCAGCCATGGCCATTGTCGCAGCTGGTGGCGCCATGTATGCCGTTCGTGTTGTCCAACTCTTGCTCTGGATGTGCCCCCAAGACCCAATTCCGTTCCGAGGTGAACTTCAGTTCTCTTCTACTGTTCTTGTGCTCGCTATAGCGCAGCTCTACCTTGCTGTCGAGACGCGTCAAAGTACGCGAAGATGAGGTCGCCGTCTCGGCTTTCGGTTCGCGACTCGATTCGTGTCATTAACGCTCGGCATGGCTCTCGATATGACCTATACAGCTCGCGCTTCTGCTTGCGGTCTTTCGATATTATGAACAGGTCGGAGCATGGCAAGGCTCTTGGAGGTTGAGATGGCGGGAAGCTGGAAGTCGCCGTCGATCTCCATCCCCTCACATTTGCTTCACTCTTTGGCTGCTCAGCACCTCCTGCACAGCCTGTTTGCCATCGTCGTTCATGAGGCGTTTGCTTCTCGCACTGACGCTATGCTCAGGCCAGCTTTGCACTGCCTTGTTTTCCGCGCCGTAGAATAAAGCAACATTGAAACCGGACAGACACCATCGAAGCAGAATATTCCCAACAGGAGCCCGAGCCCTTCAGAATGGTCGCACAGCATTCTGGATATCGCAGCGTCGCATACTTTGTGAACTGGGCGATCTATGGCAGGAACCACCAGCCTCAAGATGTTCCGGCAGAAAAGCTCACACACATCCTATATGCCTTTGCCAATGTCCGACCAGACTCGGGAGAGGTATACTTGACTGATGGCTGGTCCGACACCGACAAGCACTACCCATCAGATTCGTGGAACGACACCGGCAACAACGTCTACGGCTGCGTCAAGCAGCTCTATCTCCTCAAGAAGCAGAACCGCAATCTCAAAATCCTGCTGAGCATCGGCGGCTGGACCTACAGCTCAAATTTCGCTCAGCCCGCCTCTACCGACCAAGGACGGCGCGCCTTCGCCAACAGCGCTGTTCGCCTGCTCAAGGACCTTGGCTTCGATGGCCTCGACATTGATTGGGAGTATCCAAAGTGCGACTCTGAGGCCCAGGATTTCGTGAAGCTACTCTACGACACTCGCTGTGCTCTGGAAGCCTACTCAGCCACTCTCCCAAGCAGACCTCACTTCCTCCTGACTGTCGCATCGCCCGCGGGACCTTCAAATTGCCACTGGCTAAAACTACGGGAGATGGACCAGTATTTGGACTTTTGGAACATGATGGCTTATGACTTTGCTGGGTCTTGGGACAGCACTGCCGGACATCAGGCAAACATTTACCCATCTCAGCAACGTCCAGCATGCACGCCTTTCAGCACAGACTTTGCTGTTCGGTATTACATCGACCACGGCATCCATCCAAGCAAGATTGTTCTTGGCATGCCGCTGTATGGCCGTGCTTTCCAGCAGACTGATGGGCCTGGGTGTGGCTACAGTGGTGTGGGTGAGGGTAGTTGGGAGAACGGTGTCTGGGATTACAAGGTGAGCCAACGCATTGATTGCATACCCTATTTGAATCGCACCTCCTGTGATGATAAGAGCAATTCGCCAAGACTCGAACACCACCTCGACAAAGCCATGTTTAGTCACATTGGTTCTGCGGGGCTTGGCAACGATGGGCGGGGCTTCATTGTCCAAAACAAACTTGATCTAATCTGACATCTTCAACACGTTCTCTTACCTCACCATCGCCGCTGCTTCAGGGTCTCTGTACTGACATCTCCCAGGCCCTTCCCCGTCCCGGCGCCCAAGTCTGCCACGATCAACAAGCCATAGCATCTTGGTGCTACGATCCTGCCTCGAAGACCATGGTATCATACGATACGCCTCAAGTCGCCGCACAAAAGGTGCAATACATCAAGCACGTCGGCCTCGGCGGTGCCATGTGGTGGGAAAGCAGTGGCGATCGTCCCGTCGTCGAAGGCGAGAGCTTGATCAATATTACCGTTCAAGGTTTGGGGGGCTATGAAGGCAAGCATATGGAGAGAGTAAATAATGTGCTTGAATATCCCGAGAGCAAGTACGATAACCTGCGAGCTGGTATGCCTGGGGAATAGAGACGAGCAGAAGTAACCAGCCGAGCTACGAAATTCACAATACTCGCACCTCATGCACAACCTCCTCGTCTCTGGTCTCAGTCATGTTCACGGCTCCGATGTCGACTATGTGCTTTGCACAAGCTATTTAGCAGAAGCTGTGCCATCGTGGTATTAAGAAGTGGTTATGTGAACTACTTGAGTCTCCGCCACTTCCGGCCTCATGGGTCTGCCTCTTCCACAAGCGCTAAAACTCGAAAGCTCGCTTCCTGAAGCTATCGAAAAGCAAGACCGTCATGATTGCGTGAGTAGCCGCTCTCGTCATCAGCTTACATGCCATACCTTTGCATCGATGCCACTTCTTTCCCCGCCCGTGCGACGTCAATCCCTTCGGCTATCCCATCTCACCGGCGAATCGCAATTCAAGATATCAGTGGCGATATTGCTCAATCTTGCGCTCATGAACATCCTCTCTCAGGGCATCCGCTGGCTGTCTGTTGAGGTGCCCGGTCTGCTCTTGACCACGGAATGAAACACGGAGCGGAAACCCCCACAGTGCCTGTGGTGACTTGGCTTTGATTCGCATGGTACAAGCTTAATCCACGAGAAGAATTGCCTTTGCTTGTCCTTTCAAAAGCATCGTATGAAATTTCCTAGATTTACGAATCCTTCGTATCGACGAGAGGTCGTATAGCGCAGACAGCATACATACTGGCATCATTATGCTCGAGGAGCTTCACGTCATACTCGACAAAAGAAGAACAATCGCCATCAGCACATTAGTAGCCACAGTGCGCAAATATCTGCACACACTGGGATTTTTGCAAGTGATGCAGATACTTGAACTCGATGGACTCGCTGCGGGCTTACAACGAATAAGCCGCTGCATTAGTGTACCGCTAATGATCGTCGAGGTAGCGGAATGTTGAGCTGTATTTCGGTCTTACTTGTGGTGGTAAAGGCTGAGATCAGTTGGCGAGTAACCTTGGATTGCTTGCTGTGGGGGACTGGCTGCAAAGAGACATGTTCTATTCGGGCAGGGCACGATATAAATGCTTCTGGTGCATTGAGCGTCTTTGGCGATCATTCTCGGCTCAATGGTGTAGCTGTAAGCAATCAGAACTTGGTGCCGGTTGAGGATTCGAAAGGAAGAGTTTCGGTTGACTGACAGATAGCCTGCGAGGATTCTTGACTATAAAAAATTAATCTTTGAGCTGAGGGTGATTGTGAACACTTTTCTTCGAGCATAGATCCAGCAAGCTTGTTACATGTATCATAGTAGTCTTCTCGTGTCTTGACAATCATTCTCGGCTGAATGGCGTAGCTGTAAGTCATCATGATCAGATGCTAGTAGTCAGTCCGATGTCAAGGATTTCAATCGACTTACGAGACGCTGGTCGGCAGAAGTCCTCTTCGATATGGAGCGGTCCTTGGGTTCCGGGCGATTGTCAATGTTTTTGCTTTTTCGATCTGGAGCTCGCAAGCAGACTATATCTATTGAACTAGTATGCGATCGTATCGATGATCATTCGCGGCGCAATGGTCTAGCCGTAAGTCATCATGGATGGAAATGCTGGCTGGGTTTGATTGCAAAGTCCCTTGCCGACCTCTTGCAGGTCCAAGCGGGAATCCGCTGACTCATAACTCTGAATGAGGGCTGTTGTTGACATTCTTGCTCCAGGACGATACCAATTGTCATCGAATGATGAGGTTTGCCGGATCTTGGATTCCAGCTTCGCTGCAATGCGTAAGGCGTTGGTCGAACGGACACTCAGTCTCATGGGCTGCATACCGGATGTTTCAAAAGGTTAGCGCTGATGTAAATGGTAACATTCGGGACCAATGAGCTGAGGGAAGTGCTCTATCGCTTCATGGCACCTTCGCGCTCTTCTTGCAGGCTGGAAAGGCGGCAACCATTCTTGCTGTAAAATTTCTTTGCCATCTCTTAACAATTATTCTTGGCTCGATGGCCGAGGTGTAAGTCGACATCTCGAATATAGCAGACTTGAAAGGCTATGTATCGTGCTTGGGGCCAGCGAATCACCATAGGCTTCGGGTGCCTCGAAAAAGGTGCGGTAGCTGCTATTGAGCAAAATGCGATTGTCTTGCTTGACAGCGACGTTCAGCATCTTTCAATTTCGTCGCAGCGCTGTTGTTGAGCATGCTTTCCTAACGACGACTCTTGGAACTCCAGATCCTGCTCAAGATCGAGTCTCGTACTTTCGCAGCTGAAAGGCTGCATATATGCTCCTTCCGATCACGAAGTATGTCGCTTCAGCATACTCATCTGAAATGTGCCATAATCCCACCCTAATTGTCATGGACCCAGCTTCTGCGTAGACCCCACCGGGCCCACCGCAACACCATTCGACACACCCAATGTCCCTCTTCCAGGTCCCACGCTGGAGCTCCTGGTGCTCGGAAGCACTCCATATCTCCCGTAAGTCTTCTGGTCCACACTCACATAATGTGGTAATCTCCCCAATAGATTCAGCTTGCCCTCTACCCACTTTAAGATCTTGTCATGGGGCGCCAAAAACCTGATGTATCCCAAGGCCCACAAATATCCCACCAACGCTCCGCACAAGTGTCCAAGAAGAGAGGTGTGTGGTATTAAGAAGTTTATCACCAGTATCAAAGCCAAAGGTGTGGTCCATGTTGGGATCTTATAGCCGCTGATTTCAAAGTATGGGTTTGTTTTGTATGTCTTGTATGCTTCGTTACACAGCAGTAGAATGACCCAGACACTGCTTCCTATCACTGAGCTGTTCAGATGGAGTACGAATCTTTCAAGGAGGGTGTAAAGGCCGCCGGGCAAGAGTCCGAATGGTCCAGCGAAGAGCGCGACGGTCGTTATGGTGCCATGTTCGGATTCGAAGCGTTCGAGTAGCGGGACGAGTGATATAATGTTTAGTATGTAATGGAGGAAGGAGACGTGGAGGAGCGGGTAGGTATTGAGTCGATGCACTTGAGTATCGAATTAGTCTTTGACATGTAGGTACTGTGTTGGTCTATTCTCACGCGTCGCGATATTGATCTCATTCGGGATGAGAGCGGCCCATTGCTCCAGCCCAGGCACAAACCAGTGGGCAATGTAAAAAGCTGTTATTACCAGCAACAAGCCACGAGTGGCCAGCGGAAGCCTCAGAAGGTAGGATCGAATTCGTCTCGCATCGGGCAACCGGTCTTTGATGGACGCCATGCACTTCAAGAGCTCCTCCGAGGTATTCCGACGACGGTGCGGTGTTGCAGAGACCAAGAAAAGTGGTGCGCAAAGTGTCGCATGTTCTCTTTCCCAGAATCTCGGATGTTCCTGGAACGCGTATGTCAGCGATCGACAAGGGGACCGCGTCGAACCGATCTTTCACGTCCGTCAATCAATTCCAGCTCCATCGAGAACAACTCCCATACCGATGTTATAGCACGACCATGATGGCGCTGTGTATGTATACCAGTCTATGAAAAGCATCTGTGAGCCTTCAGCTGATCATGGTCGAACAGCTGCGCGCCTGTTGGCCCTCCGCCGATCCCCAATCCTCCTCAAACTCCCACCATACCTCTCCCTCCTCTGTGTCCTCATTGGAATCGCGTGGCTACTGCTCCTCCCTCTGAACGAGTACTCCCGCCAGACATACATCTCCGAAAATGCCATCCTTCCAGGTCAAGTCCATACATATTTCGGCGGATCTGAACACAACATCTTCCGCGCATATCGACAGGAGGTGTGGACATTGGGCCAGCAGAGTGATGAAGAGAGAACAGCTGGCTTGAAGAGAGTGCTGAATGAGATTGGCTTGAAGACCGCCGTGCAAGACTGGAAATTTGAGGTAGCAGGAGAGAGGATCGAGGGCAAGAATGTGTACGGCTTGCTTCAAGGACCGAGAGCAGATGCTACAGAAGCCATGGTTATGATTGCTGCTTGGAAGAACTTCGATGGAGAGATCAACTATTCTGGTGTCGCACTGGCTTTGACAATGGCGAGATACTTCAAGAGATGGAGTATCTGGAGCAAGGACATATTCGTCCTCTTGCCAGAAGACAGCACATATGGTCCGGAAGCTTGGGTAAGTGCGTACCACAGCACGACCGCTGTGCCCACTGCGAGCAGAAATGTAAGCGCGCTATCAATCAAAGCTGGAGCATTGCAAGGAGCCGTAGCCTTGGACTACCCCGTCGGACCATGGGGAAAGAGATTCGACAAGCTGGACGTGTACTACGATGGTATAAATGGAGCTCTCCCCAACCTCGATCTCCTCAACACTGCTGTGCAAGTCGCGAGCGGACAGATGGGCATCGGCTGCAGTCTGCACGGCATCACGGACCACAAGGACAACTACGAAGACCGATTGAAGTGTCTTGCGAAAGGTGTCGTGGCGCAGGCTGCAGGACATGCCACTGGCCCTCATTCCGCTTTCATGCCCTACCACGTCGACGCGATCACATTGAAGACTGTTGGAGATGGCTGGCATGATGAGATGACTCTGGGACGCGTCACGGAGAGTGTCTTCCGAAGCATCAATAATCTATTGGAGAAGTTCCACCAAAGTTTCTTCTTTTATATTCTGCTCAACACGAACCGATTCGTGAGCATCGGAAGCTACCTACCAGCGGCCATGTTGGTAGCTGGAAGCTTCACGATCAACGCGCTGGCACTTTGGGTGCTGAGCGGAAAAGGGCCAGTTGAGAAGCCAGGCAAGCTTGAAGCACGCCCTACCGATAAGCCGAAGGGCGAGAAAATGGTGGCATTCAAGAGTGGTAACGATGTCACGTTCGTGGCAAAGGAGGAGCTCGAAGCTGTCGAAAGGAAGATGCTTCTGCCTGCAACAGTGGTTGTGGCTGTGCATCTGGCGAGCGTTGTGCCGCTGTATGCGTTAACACACGTCGACAAATGTGTAAGTGCATCATCTCCTCTCATTGTTGCTGACATCCTGACACGACTGCAGAGCCTCACATTCGCCTTCTCCGCTGTCGCGATCGCAAGCTACGCCTTCCCAGCCTACCTCAGCGTCCTCCTGGTCCGCTTCATGATTGCCAGCTCGCAGCAGATTCAAGTCATGCAATCTTTCTCGCTACTCTTCCTTGGCGCCACGCTTTCGACCTGGGCTACAATCAATTTCTCACTGGCGCTTCTTGTCGGTCTGCTCGCGGCACCTCTTGGCTTCGCTCGGCCAATTGTTGTTGAGAGGACAAAGTGCGTGCAATTTGCTCTGCATCTGCCAGCAGCATTATTCTGGGTGGCGTTGTCGCCACCTGCAGCACTTTACGGGCTCAGCGTGTATACCAATAAGCATCTCAGCTGGATACTGCTGGAGATTGCGAAAGGCTGGTCTGCACAAGGCGCCTGGAGTAACCTTGTCGTATGGTCAGTTTGGTGGCCAGCGTGGGTGCTTGGCGGAACAGTGCTACTCAGTGGCATCGTAAGGACAGGACGATGAAGCTCCTAGAGCGAGAAATGCACCTGCGATATGACAAATGTCTCCTTGCGAAAGCGTGCGTGCCTCAGTGACCTGAATATCGGTGGTCGCGCGTGGCGAGTGTGGGCGTCGGGAAGTCGCGCTGCCTGGGACGTGAAAATGGCAGTTGCCAAACTTCAAACATCACCACCTCCATGAACCTCACCTTGCTACGCTCTCGCTCAGCCATCACGATACGCCTCCTCTCAGGACACAGCTTCTATACATCGCACTTGCAATCATTTCTCCGCAACGACAGCCATGGCTAAGACCAAAGAAGAGGCCAAGGACAAGATCCCCAAGCTGACGCCACAGCAATCCGCGGAAGTTATTTTCACATACCTGAAGCAGACGAATCGTCCATACT
This sequence comes from Pseudocercospora musae, assembly GCA_001578225.1. Classification (NCBI taxonomy): domain Eukaryota; kingdom Fungi; phylum Ascomycota; class Dothideomycetes; order Mycosphaerellales; family Mycosphaerellaceae; genus Pseudocercospora; species Pseudocercospora musae. Next base: position 97,383 of record LFZO01000037.1, on the reverse strand, counting down.
CCGCCAAAGAGATCAGCGAGAATATCAAAGGCGCCAAGACGGCCATCATCACGCAGGCTGCAGCGCAGAAGCTGCTGAAGGACTTGCATGAGCGAAAGGAAATTGAAGGCAAGGCATCTGGCAAGAGTGTGGTGTACTTCGCCATTCAGGTCAGTTTGCTCCCTCTCACGCATTGAACTATAGCTAATTCCACTCGTAGCCCGAAGAAGATGAAGACTTCCACGAAAAGCTCGCCGCCACTACTGCTGAGACCACTCGCCTTCGTGAGGAGCTCATCGCCATGAAGGACGAGGAGAAAGAGCTTCGACTCTCCCTCCGTCAAGGTGTCAACACAGTGCCGCTTGTCGAGATCAAGAAGAACGTCGCTGCCATGACTACCGAGAAGGCGGAGCTCGAGGAACGTCTTGCCAGGCTCAAAAATGGCAGCACCAAGCCTATCGATCCATCCAAGCGTGATCGTGTCAACAAGAGCTACAAGAAGCTATCCAAGCAAGCCAGCAACCGTCGGAAGATCTGCAAGTATCTATGGGAGACAATTCTCGATGGTCTTGTTGAAGGAAATGCAGATCCGGAGATAATCAATGATCTGAAGGAGGAATTCGATGTCGAAAGCTGGTTGTGAAGCAGCAGCATGATGGTCTGCTGGTGGAGGGCATTGTTGTGTGATATACACTGCTTGATGGGATTGAGATGCTGGCATGAAGTTGTATGAGAGATGATGGCTGATATCAGAGAATACTGTGAACTACCAGACCTTTAGCTTTGCACGAGATACACTGGCAGGTGCAATACACGTGAGAGTATGAGAGCTCCGAACACGCCTGCACGCGCCTCCAAATGCAACACACCGAAATCTTCTCCATCGAACCATTTCTGGAGCACAAATCCAACGATTGGCAGCAAGCTCAAAATCTCGTATCCGAACCCTGCCATGATCAATCAAATCAAGCCGAGGATACGCGTCGCTACTTCCGATCTCGGAATCCACCCATTGACTCCATCCCACTCTCTCGCGTCGCGTCCCACAATCTTATCAGATCTGATCCAAGTGAATACCAGCAGCACCAAACACACCACCACACGACTCCTGTTCTCGCTGTCGCCATGCTCACGATCCAAACCCGCAACCACAGAATACACATCACCGACTCAAGACTCAGAACGACATTCTTACACTTACCACCCGAACTCCGAAATCGGATCTACATACTCTCAGGATGTTTAGAAGTTCTGTTTTGCGAACAATGTGCGAAATCTTGTTCTGTGGACTTAGTCACCATGGGATTGGATCGATCGTGTAGTGGCAGTGCGAGGATTGGTGCTCCTGTGAGGTGGCCTAGACATTGGATTTGTAGATTTGGGGAGAGGAAAGGGTAAGCGAAGCGAAGCGAAGCGAAGCGAAGCTCAAAAGACGTGTTGATTGATTACTGATCTTTGTAGGATTGATCTTTCTCGCTATTCTCGGGACAATGCGATTCGACATGAATTTATCGATGCAGAAACGGGGAAATTGGCATCAAAGCAACCAAAGCAGACGGTTGCACCATCCCAACCGGCGCTAACGCGAGCTTCTCGTTTGATACGTTCCGAGACTCTTCCTATTTTCTACGGAACGAACACCTTTGTTTTCACACCGAAACTCACAGCTTCCACGGGCATCGGCTCCATTTCGTCTTCAGACACTGCTTGGTTGAGGGCAATTGGGATCCAGAATGTGGGGTTCGTGAGAGGTGTGGAGATCAGATGGTTGGGGTGGTGTAGAAGGGCTTTATTAGAGAATTTCAAGGGACATTTACGTGAGCTGGGGCTGAGGGATGTGGACGTTGAGTTGTCTTGCTGGACGAATGAAGAGAGGTGGAGCAGTGGGTGTAAGGGGGAAAGATTGAGGTATATTGCGCCTTGAGGAAAAAGAAGTGGCGTGCCATTCGATCTTATTTCTCGCCCCTATGAGAATACAAGAGAATACGAGTCCTGGCAGGACTTCATTGCTTCGCTCAATTCCCCAATGGAGAACAGTCTTCAGCTTCATGCTAGAGACCAGCATCAGACTCTCGGCATCTACGGATTTTTAGCCTTTTAGCTGCTTCAGCACTTATGGAGCATCGCGAAAGAACTTTGCAAGCTTGCCAATGGCGAATATTGAAGCAGTGAAGAACAGCGACGATGAACATATCTGCTTGTAATTCGAAGATCAGCAGCTTCGTGTCTGCGTTTCTCAGAGCCCTGTGTCCTATGTAGGCGCCCCCTGTGTATTGCTTGCCGCGAGAACAGAGTCAGCTCGCTAGAGTCAGCTAGTGGCAATGTTCTGCAGACAACTACAGCGAAGGGCTGCTAACGGCGAGGCTTGAAAATCAGGTGTCTGTAAGCGTTCAGCAGTTTACATCACTCATCTGCATCAGCGAGACGTCTTCATCATACCGAAGTAGGCGATGTTGCTTGCACCCACTGATCGCAAGCAGGGGAACTCATTGGAAGGAACTTCAGTGTGAGAAGCAAATTTGGTGTGCCATCAAGGCAACTGTTTATTTTCTGTCGCGTACTAGTACAACAAACCACGGAATCAACCTTTCTCTCAGACTCTCTTCTCATCTCAGAGTCTTCTCGTCCTGTCGTCTCAAATCATGCAATGGTATAGCTCATGAGGAGCTTGTAGTGGGTGTTGGCATCGGGGCCCTTGACGACTCTAGATGAACCACATCGAAGTGGCGATGCCGCCCTGGTTAGGCATCGGCATAAGCTTGTCATACTCAGAAGGCAAGCCGGAAGAGGAGCCCTTGCTGCCAGACTTGCCCTGAGAGCCACCGGACTGAGAGCCACCGGACTGAGAGCCGGACTGCTTCTGAGTCGAGCCAGATGGCGGACCATCAGAGCTGCCAGCCCACTTCGGGTCGTGAGGAGCGGCACGAAGAGCGGCCAAGTGCGAGTAGTAAATCGCCGGGTGCTGCGAGATCGGAGTAGAAGCACGCGAGTACTGGTATGCGTGCTCATAGAGCAGGGTATGCAGCTCATCATTCGACATATTGGCCTCGTTCATGAGCACGTAGTAGTGCACTGGACGAGCAGTACCCTTGATAGCAGCATGACCGCAAAGGTAGAAGTCGTTCTCATAGGGGTTCGTAACACCAGACTCGACCAAGGTGCCAGGGAAGGCATTGCCGTTACGGTCGCCCTTCTCAGGAAAGAAGCGCACGTTGTGACGCTTCGAGCCAACGACGACGACGAACTGAGGCACTGGGCCAGCCTGCTTAAGCAGCTGCTTCATATCATTGACTTCCTGCTGAAGGACGTGCTGGTACTGACCCTCGGAGACACCGTCACGAAGGTAAATGATACGCTGCGGTACCTTACCGCCGCCGACGTTCTGCATCCACGACTGCAAGAGTGGCTTGAGCTCGTTGTTGATGATATCAGTGTTGATCATCTCGACGCGGTAGCCGTTGGTCTGGCAGAGAGCAGCATAGCGAGTGGCCAACTTGTCCATAGAAACGGTCATAGCGGCCATAGATGGAGCCTGCATACCAGGGGCAGCGTGGGAGACGTCAGCACCAATGATAACTGTTGGGCACTGGAAGACACCGTTGGGTCCACCAGTCTTAGCACCAATAGCGCGACAAGTCGCACCGCCCAACTTCGCATTGAATTTCATACAAACGTTGGAGATGTATTGTGCCTGAGCCTTCTGGGCATGCGAGTACTGTACGCACTGAGAGACAACACCGTAGCGGCACTCGCAGGAGCGCTTGATGCGACCGTAGACCTGGGAGTCCTTGTCGGGCAGAATGAAGAAGAGAATCTGAGGCCGAGATTGCGACTGGTTGCCAGCAGCGTTCCAAGCGGCAGTAACCCATGAGCCGACGTCTTCACCCATAGCAAGCGACATGGCTGGCTGCTTGTTCTCGACCTTGCCACCGTGGCCGATATAGCCCTGGACGAATGCCTGAACAAAGCGCTCAATGGTAGACTTGTCAGGCTTGCCACCACGACGACCAGAGATAACGCAGACAGCCCAAGACTTGAGAGGCTGAGGGTTGACCTGGAAGAACTTCTTGCCCTTTAGATCCCAGCGACCAGATGTGCCAGGCTTAGCGTCACCAACGCCGAACTTGACAGTAGGTGCTGGAAGGACACGACCCTCGACTACGGTCTTGTTCGGGTTGACAGACATACCGTACTTCTGCAAGACAGGATCACTGCCCCAAGCCAGCATATCAAGACCGTGCTGGATGCCGGCATAGCGCTGCGGAGGGGCGGTGACGGCGAATTTGATCATGTTCGAGGTCTGACGCTCGTCCATCTTGAAGGCATAGCGCTGGTTCTCCTTGATTCGAAGAAGCTCCATTGGTAGAACGGTGTTCTTGCCCTTGGTCATCTTCACAAGAGGCAGGCCCCAATACTGGAGGCGGATGTTCTGGTACTTCTTGATGAAGTAATCGTAGAGAGACAGCGTGACTTCCTTGCCAGATGGGTCTGTAACCTGCACCTTGTACTGCTTGGCGTCCTGGTAGATGAATCGCTCGATGCAGTATTCATCTTCGTTCTGCTGACCACGGTGCTTGGCAATAACGCGGACCTTGCGGAATTTCTTGAGACCCTGACCGTACTTACCCTTCTCACCCATCTTCTGAAGGCCATTAATAAGGTCACCGATGTCGCGAGCACCACACGCCTGGACAGCAGAATGATGGAGCATATCGGCGGTCCAGAATGTACCATTGGCGACGTCAACGTTTATGGACAGACGGCCTGGGTGGACGACACGTAGAGACTGGTAGACACCCTTGAATGCCTCGACACCGCCACCCAAGAAGGAGCGGGTCTGACCATGAGCGAAGTATGCACGCTTGATCGGTGTATAGCGCTGCGACGGTGTCTGTCGCAAGAGGTGATCGGCGAAGGCGATAGCCTCGAGACAGGTGTTGTCGAATGAGGCCTTGCCCTGGAGGTATGCCATCAATTGTTGAAAGCCCACCTTGTTGGTCTGGCGGATCATGATGCGGTGTTCATCTGGGCCCTTCTTGCCTGGCTTACGACCCTTCTCTTCGTCGAGGTTGACAGTGAGACGGAGCTCGCGGGTGATGGGTCGACCAGACCAAGCCAGCTTGTTGCCATCGAAGATTGCGCCGGCACCCAGCTCAGCCTGGACCTTCTTCGAGTTCCAGACGGCGTTGACAACACCACGCTTCTCCACACCACTGCCGATTTGAACATCGAACTGGTAGATGGGGATGTTCGGGAATTTCTCGACATGGAAAGTGTTCAAGCCAACCTTGCAGGCTTGGCCCATCTTAGAAGGGGCCTGACGACGAGGCAGAGAGGTAGAGACAATGTCATTGCCGCGGACAGTTGCCCAGCCGGCCATGCCAAGGTCGAAGTTGAACTTCTTGCTGTCGAGCTTGACTGCAGAAGTGGCGGGGTTGCGCTCAGGCATAGCGCCTGGGTCAGCATTGCCATCGTAGGCGGCGGCGCGAAGGGAGCGCGATGGAGCTGCGGAGGCACGAGAGACGTCAGAGCGCACCGAGCGAGTAGCGTGGCCTGAAGACGAGGCAGACGTAGTGCCAGAGGTGGCGGAGTTGACGGAGCGCGCGTCGGTGGGCTGGCGGCGCTCGGCCTCCTTGTTGACACGCTCCTTGGCAGGACCAGCCATTGCGACTTCTTGTGGGTGCCGAGTTACTGGCAGAGTATGTGGTGCTGTTGGAGTTGTTGAGGGATGTTGTGAGGGACTGTGGGTGTTGTCAGCGCGTGCTAGAGGCGGCTGAGGGTGATGTTGGTTGCTGTCGGATGGTTGTTGGTTTGTGTAGAAAAGAGAAAGCGATGTGGAAGAACAGCTTCGTTTTGTGCTTCCAACCGCGGACGCGCACTGACCAGGACCGGTGAAGGCCTTGTGCTAATTGAGGGCAGTCGCATGTGTAAACCTACCTGAAGTGAGGCCAAATGCGTGTGGTGAGGCGTCTTGCGATGGCGGAATGTGTGGGTGGTTGAGGTGTCGGTGGAGAAGCAGAACTGAGCTGAGGCAGGTGGAATTCGAGCTCTCGCAGCGGGCAGCGGGCAGCGGGCAGCGGTTACCGCACCGACGTAACGCTCTTGGCTTGGCGGTCATCGTTTTGGGCAGGCACGCCAACACGACCGCCAACATCATGTATGGTGCGCGGCTTGAGATTATCGTCTGCTCATGCTTCTCGCTTTCCAGAACTTGCAAGACAACGCTGACAACGGGTCTCTGCTCTGCATGCAAAGCACTGGGCTTGCGGTTATCCTGGCTTCGCGACTGCTGCGTAGCGAAGGGCTGTCGACCGGAAACACATCCAGATCGGATCTGCAGACCACTTTATTCCACATTGAGGCCATCAACGTCTTGTGCAGATCCTACAATGCACACATCGCGCGCCATATAGTGCCGCCTGATGGCATGCGCTTCCTCTGCTCAGTAGCGGCCCCGAAGAAGGAAAGAGAAAGTGTGATGCCTTTCGCGATGATTTTGCAAGTTCAAGGAGACATGAAAGATCTCATACTATACCTCACGGCCACGGACCGACGCTATACTGCTCCTCTTCGCAGACACATCGATCTATGTGCATGCGATTGAGAGCCAGTCCGCTTCAGTCCCGTGAGTCGACGGTCCTTCCTAGGACACCACTGGCAATCCGCTGTCCACCTTCTTGCGAGGACGCAGCTCTTCAGGGTCCTGGCACTGCTAGCTGCCCGCAGGATGGTAATATTTTTTCAGCACGCCTGATTGCTCCATGTACTGATGACTCTTGCGAGAGCTGACGCCAGGTCGTCTGAGTTCGGTGGGAGATCACCAGCGGTGGCATCTTCGGCGGCTGTCGATGCGGTCCTCGTCGCCCTGTGATTTGTGAATCTGCCACATCTCAGAGCACGAAAATTCCATGGCGACTCAACGCGAGTGCCTTGTGTGTCGCCGCGTGAGCACTCCTGGTTTCACAGCTGCGTGATGGCAGACAATTTCTCGGTCCCTCTGCTGGTCTGCCAACAATGGCAGGCTTGAGATCAGGCTCGCGATAGCAATATATCGGAAACAGAATTTGCTGATGCGCCTCCGAAAGTAACGCAATGGTCACTGATTCTTCGTACTCGACGTATTGACATTGTGGACGTGAGTTTACTCGAGACGTCTGAGTGAATTCGCCGTGTTACGCTGCAGGATTGCTCTGAATGACAGTCGCACAGAGAGTCGAGTACTTGGGTTCTGACTGCGTTGCTACTGGGAATGTAGCAACTTTGTCGTGGACTGGCGTTGAAAGGATCTTTAGCTTGCTCATCGAAGGCGAGACGAGATGTCGAGACGGAAGTTGAGTTGGTCGAGGTCGAAAGCGCGGTAGCGGTAACATTGACTTTTCCGCTCCGTCTTGGCAAACAGAACCGACGCTAACGAGGCAACGTTTGCTCAGTTACCCGGGACTTTGCTTTGTGTCCTCATCATGACAAGATCTAGATAGTTACAGAGCTACTATGTACATCTATGTTGTCAAGCAGCTGGGCGACATGTCCGCCGGCCACGCCCTATGCTTCACCGCTGCACAACTTCCTCCAGCACCTCCTTAATCAAAGCAGCATCCCTCGCTACATCAGCTTGCCAGTTCGCGACTGCGATTCGTGCAGCAGGCTGTCCTTCCCAGCTTGTTCCGCTGACAACAATCTTTCGAGTGCCATTGATTCGCTTCACCAGCTCCTGGTTGACAGCATCGTCGACAGCTCGAAACAGCACCACCACGTATGTCCTGCTCAAGCCTTGCTCTTTTACCTTTGCGAAGCTAGGTGGGCAGCGCGGCAACAGCTCATAGACAGTTGAGGTCGCAATGTAGCTTGCAATCTCTCTCGCGAGGCCGATTTGACGTTTCAGGACATCAAGATATCCGTTCCGGCCGTGGGCAAGCAGAGTTGCGTAGACGGGCAACGCCCGAAATCGCCGCGAGTTCTCAATACCAACATTCAGTGGCGAAGGAATAGTGACCACCGGAGAGGACTGCAAGTATGCTGCACCGGCATTTTGAAAGACCTCCGTCGCGATGTCGAGGTGTCTTGATATGAAGATGCCACAGTCATAGGGCACGTTGAACAGCTTGTGTGCGTCGCCAGTGACAGAGTCTGCGAGCTCGAGATAGCGCACACCATCAGCAAGAGCGGCATATTGGTTGTCGTCAGCCGGAAGAAGTCTGGCTGGCAGACCAAACGCTGCATCTACATGAAGCCAAGCACCATACATGTCGCAAAGTTTGCGGATGTTGACCAGGTCGTCGCCAGAAGTGGCAAAGTAGCCTGTATTGACTTCAGCCATCGAGATTGCCACGATTGAACCTTTCGTCTGATCCCCAAGAGCTCTCTCTAATGCTTCGAAGTCGAAGTTGTGCTTTGCTTGGGATAGACCAACATCCTTAACGGCATTTCTGCCTAGTCCAACGATCGAAGCGGCCTTTTGCAGAGATGAGTGCGGAACGGTGGTTACGATCTGAAAGGCTTCGATGCCAACTCTCCTCGTTGCAGTGGCCAGGCCATCTTCCGACACACTAGCATTGTCATCCTTCTTCTTGGCAAGCTCAGATATAACCCATTCTCTGCCGCAAGCAAGACCTAGAAGATTGCTGGCAGTTGCACCTGTAGTAAAAGTGCGATGGGTGAACACGTCGCTTTCGAGGCCGACAAAGTCCAGTAGCATTCGCAAGGCTGCATCCTCGATGTCGGTACAAATTGTTTGGTCTGGCAAGTGGACCTGGACTGTCTGATCGTGTTCAGTCACGAGATGATCAGCTGCAGAAGCAGCAGGTGTGCTTCCACCATTGACAAATCCATAGTAATTAGGAGATGTGCTACTATGACCTGGACACAGGAATCTGTAAGCGGGGTTACAACATGGAATGGATGTCGACAATGGGACGAGAGACAACGGCTGCACTTACTTAGCGCCGGTACCAGATCCTGCCTAATATGCTCAAGAGCTTTCTGTTCCCCTAGACCATCTGCCGGAAGCGATTTGTGGAGGCAAGTCCTGGCATTGGCAAGTGTCGTAGCATGTGGCAGCACAAGTTCCGTAGTTGGGTCCGACATACTTGACTATTGGAACTGGTGCCGCGACTGACTTGGGGGGAAATGAAATGATTGCCGGTAAAAGATGAGGAGAAAAGCAAAAGAATTCTAAGAGACACGGGAGTCACTTACAGAGTGTGCGGCGCCTGGACGCCCTATGTAGTGGAGGCTCGCGATAATAATGTTGAATTCTGAGTCGTCAATGGTATGCCGTTACCTGCAAAGCATCCCCCTTGTCAGGGCTGTACTCCATTCTCCTTCTACGGAGGGCCAGAAAGCTTTCCTGAGACGAAACCAAAAGTTCGCGACTTCAGAATCCAGATTCGCGCGCAAAGCTCCAGCCAGATAGCCAAGCCATATTGCAACACCACAAACACCGCAACCGCAAGCATGTCGGCCGCTCAACTGCTCAACCCAAAGGCCGAATCGCGACGACGAGGTGAAGCACTGCGAGTAAACATATCTGCTGGTGAAGGACTGCAGGATGTGCTCGCATCCAACCTGGGGCCTACGGGCACGCTCAAGATGCTGGTTGATGGCTCGGGTCAGATCAAGCTCACCAAGGACGGCAGCGTACTGTTGAAGGAAATGCAGATTCAAAACCCCACAGCAGTCATGATCGCACGAGCGGCAACAGCACAGGATGAGATCTGTGGAGATGGCACGACGAGTGTGGTGTTGATGGTGGGAGAGTTGCTGAAGCAGGCAGACCGATACATCGCTGAAGGCTTACATCCACGAGTCATCACCGACGGTTACGAGGTGGCCAAGAATGAGACACTGCGCTTCCTAGACGAATTCAAGCTGGCGAGAGACGTGGACAGAGAATTGCTGCTGAACGTTGCGCGGACCTCGTTGAGCACCAAGATCAACAAGACTCTCGCCGAACAGCTCACTCCCGATATCGTCGACGCAGTCCTCGCAATCTATCAAGCTCCTGCGAAACCCGACTTGCACATGGTTGAGATCATGACCATGCAGCACCGAACCGCAGCCGACACCCAGCTTATTCGCGGACTCGCCCTCGACCACGGAGCCAGACATCCCGACATGCCAAAGGACGTTAAGAACGCCTTCATCCTCACTCTTAATGTGTCGTTGGAGTACGAAAAGAGCGAGATCAACAGTGGTTTCTACTACTCCAGTGCAGAGCAACGAGAAAAGCTTGTCGAGAGCGAGCGAAGATTCGTCGACGACAAGCTGAGGAAGATCGTCGAGCTCAAGAAGGAGGTATGCGGCAACGACCCCAAGAAGGGCTTTGTCATCATCAACCAGAAGGGTATCGACCCGCTGTCACTTGATGTGCTCGTCAAGAACGGCATTTTCGCACTGCGGAGAGCAAAGAGGAGGAACATGGAGAGATTACAGCTCATTTGTGGTGGCACAGCACAGAACAGCGTCGATGATCTTACACCTGATGTGCTTGGCTGGGCAGGCCACGTCTACGAGCACCAGCTTGGTGAGGAGAAATACACATTCATTGAGGAGGTCAAAGACCCGAAGTCAGTCACCATTCTGATCAAGGGACCCAACGCGCACACTATCACACAAATCAAGGATGCGGTCCGAGATGGCTTGCGATCGGTATACAACATGATCGTAGACAAGAGCGTCGTGCCGGGCGGAGGTGCTTTTCAGGTGGCAGCTGCGAGGAGATTGAACTCAGACGAGTTTGGCAAACAAGTGAAGGGTAAGGCAAAGTGGGGTGTCTCTGCTTTCGCCGATGCTTTGCTCGTCATCCCGAAGACGTTGGCAGCCAACAGTGGGCACGACATTCAAGACTGCAGTAAGTGCTTCATGATGATTCATTTGGAGAGAAATTGATAACAGTCTCGCAGTTGCCACTCTTCAAGACGAGCACGCCGATGGTCATGTAGCTGGTCTCGACCTGACCCTCGGAGAGCCCATGGACCCAGTACAGCAAGGCGTCTACGACAGCTTCCGTGTCCTGCGAAATAGCATTGCCAGTGCTACAGGAATCTCGTCGAATCTTCTACTCTGTGATGAAATGCTCAAGGCGCGACAAATGGGCAAGTCAGGGCCGCCAGGAGGAGGCGAGGACGGAGGCGAATGAGGAAGATAGCATGGACGAGCGTAGATGAGGTTCGCTGCCACGAAAATGCTCGCTGGAAGCTTTCCGGTCCGCTTTTCTGGGGGTGGCTATGTGCAGGGCCTCTCAAGGCGAAGAAGCATTCAGCACACGGTAAGAGCACACCTTGCCCGCGCGAACTAGCCAAACAGCTGTAAAGGAATGAGCACTAGACACAAGGCGGCGAAAAGCCACGAGCATTGCACGCACGATTTGTGATCCGTTTTCACTTGGCCTGATGCGTGACAATGGTAATCCTGGCACGTCTCTTGTGCTTCATCGCCGCCATATTCTGTGCGCAAAATGATCGAGTTGGGCGACACGAGCTCTCCTGATAGTTCTTTTGAGCAGGCCACGGCTTCAGAAGGCCTGATGCCCCATGAGAACCAGCGGTGAAAGAGCCCGGTCACTGCACGAGCCCTTGGGCCCGAAGAAGGTGCTGTTGCGAGTCGCTCGCATTCACTTGTTTGCGCGTCGCTCGAGAGACTATCTGTTGACCTTCCCGAGACGCGGACCTTGAGCTTTGTGTATACTGGCAACCATGGAAGCTTCGCAGCAATCTGACCTAAGAAGACTGCGCTGTTTGCAACACGCCGCAATCTTCGATCTAGAAAGCAGCGATGGCCTGTACGCCTCTGCTTCTGCGCGACAACGACTAGCCTTAAACAGGACATCTGGGGCGCTTGGAACACCGGCACTGTCCTAAATATCGCAGACGAAGAAGTCCTCGCCACGATGAGAGACAATGACTTCTTCTCCCGCCACTCGACCAGAGCTCTCAGTCTACCTATGGGCATACAAACAGCGACTCATGTCCGGCGCACCCACAAATCAAGATACATTTTGATGGAGAAACATGGAAGAACTCATCGAGATGACCACAATCCAGCAACCCAAGCACGCTCAAAAGATCGTGGTATTGGAAGTCGGTGCCAGGGTTTCGGAGATTGTGAACGATCAGGACAGCTCTGTAGCCGAGGAGAGCAGCGTGGCCACTGCCACCAGGAACGAAGCGAAGTGAAGTTCTCCAACTTCTCCAGGTGCTCCAAGAAGGTACCAAACATTATCAGAGCAATTAGTCATCGCTTTTGAACCTCAACTTTGGTACCTTATCTATTGGCCACAGCACAACAGAGACCATGTCCGAATCACAACTAACCCTTGAATCCACCTCCTCACATGCCCGCAAATCTTCTCGCTCTCTTCACCAGATCCTCCAACCCTCACAATGATCGCCACTATCATTCAAGAAACTCCATAATCCTTTATACTCGGCGCTCAACGTTTCATAGAAATCGCTCAAGTACGCCACAACTTCTATTGTGTTGACCTCGGCCTCTCCTTCGCCAGTCGTCTGGACTTCCAAGAAGCCGTATCAATCAACCTGGCAATTTACAACGCAGGCAAACAAGCGAGCATCATCTCCCGTCGAGTCGGAAGTGAAGAAAAAAGAAAATTCCCCTTGTACCCGAATCAGCCGGTGACTTTTACTGGAAACTTTGCACTGGCAATGAGAAACGGGATTTTGGAAAGGAGGGATGTTGTGTTGCCGCCCGGACATAGGTATCGCTTTGGGGTGAGGAGGATAGTTTTGAAGGATAGTTTTGAGTGGCTTGATGGGGTGAGGAGGGAGGATATCATGACGGAGACAGTGAGGTAGAAGGAGATTTGGAGGGAAGGGTTTCAGAAGAGGGAGGTAGTGGCTCAGAGGGATGGTGAGGATGTTGCTGAGTTTGAGGTTGTTGGACCGAGACACGCGCAGGTCTGCGCACGCTTCAATTTGCCAGCAGGTCTTAGCGCCGGTTTGCGGTCGTTCCTTGCAGGCATCTCGGAACAGAGCAAGATCGAGACGCGGCGTTCCATAGGCGATGTAGTAGTGGCTTTTCTTTTCTTGATTCGCATAAGAGTGCTTTCGTTGTCAATGTCTGGGACCTCGCCTCCCGACCACCTCGTCCAATGCATTGCCCGGTCCACCTGAACATGCCGAGATCAGTCGGGAGATCACGCGTTTTGGAGATGATCGATGCCGAACTCATTGCTGGTGCATTGACACCCTGCAGATATCTCGCATTTACACGATATCTGCCAATATTTTGACACCGTCACGGACAGAGAAGTCCTCTGAAGCAAAACCAAGGAGCTCTGGTGGACATTGTCGAACAATTCGCAGGTTTTTCATGCTTCGCCAAGATGCCGTGCCCCATGTCACGATACACTGCTGCCATAGTCCATTTCGAAGAGTCATCTATCGGGATCGGCCATCTGAGAACGTCTCCAATCTTGAGATTGGGGCAGCTCTGCTGTAGCAAATACCACAGACTTGCAGTAGATTCGTCGAAAACTCTAGCCCCCCTGGCCTTGACGTTGCCACTGGCAATGCGTCTGAATTTCATCCCAGCAAATCGAGACCAGAATGGATTTTGTCGCATCACCTTTGTTCGTTGCCAAGCATTGACGCTCTGGTACGCGATGCTTCGTTCACTAAATGCGGTCCGCTGCTCGCTATTGTAGGGTGTACGAAGTGTTCGTAGATGCAGAGTCCTTCATCAAACGCAATAGCTCCCGAAGCTTTGACTGTGACTGATGTAGGATCCGAAGGTCCCCTAGAGTCCTCTGAACTTTCGCTGGAAGCACCAATCGCCAGTCTGGAACCCATCCCGGCAGTTTTATAGTGATTGTAAAGATCGTCTTCAATCCTTCCGGCTTTTTCTACGTGTGCGAGGCATTTCGTGTCTGGTAAGCAGTCAAGGAAATCACGGCGCCGGTAGGATTTGAAACAATGGGCAACGAAAGCTCACACGATTGCGATCTGCTTCTGTCATGACAATGTTCCGAGCAAGTTGCAGACGCAGTGCTGGCCAAAGGGTGAAGTAGTCGACATCGAAGAGGTCCTCGTGCCATAGGCCTGCTAGAGAAAACAATTTGTCGTGTGCTTTGCTGCATCCGAGATCACGAAAGGCACATAACGATGGTAGAACGGCGTTTTAGGGCGTGACTGCTTCGATCGTCCCACTTGAGCTGTTGTAGGATCAGTAAAAGTGGTTCGGCGTTCGCCTGACGTAGTACACAGCCCTGTAGCCACGAGTCCAGTGTGCCTCAAAAGCAAACCTGAATCTGCCCGAGGGGAGAATATGTGTGGCATACAGTACGGTGATGGAGGCTCCAAAACACAGCTCTTGCAGAATCCCTCGTCTTCTCAAGTATCTTCGACTTAGAAAAAGTTGTGCCAAATCTATGGCTTCAGGTTCAGGCCAAGCCTTGCAGTAATCCCCGACCAGACTTGCATTTTTCTGAGTCCAGTCTCTTCCGGTGCCAAAGGGGTCCATTTTTGCAGCTTGAAGTCTCAAACCAAATGCGAACTCGCCATCCAGTCTTTCTGATTCTTCTCCGAGCCAAGCCACGACCCTCTCTGCATACATGTCGATGCTGTCCATGATAGACACTTGAGCGGACCGCTCAGCGACGTTTGACTCATTGAAGCAGATAGCATCTATCCACAACGGCCGAAGAGTGTAGCCATGTCGCAACCTCCTCAGAGCGCGACTGAGGTTGGCGATAACGTGTATTGACGCATGCCCACAATCAGTACGATCAGAATTCTGAACATCATCCTCGAAAGCCGATTCTACATGGGAGGGCGGCGTATGTAGGGGAGTCATATAGGTTCTTGACGACAAGATCACCCTCAAGCTGCCCTTGCTTGTGATTTGCCGGTATGGGTCGGAATATACGAAAGTCTCTTGGATTTCCAAACACTGGGTAAGCGGAAAGTATCATCTTCGGCTCGCAACTGCATTATTCGGCTCGTGATTCGATTTTCTCGATTTCTACTTGCGCCGTATCCTTGTTCAGCACTGGGCTTTCGGGTATACTGTCGTGGTTCCGTAAGGAACGTGAGCAAGATGCCGTCGTGGAACCCTGTTATCGCACTGGTGCAGATGGTCGCGCATGCGGCGTTTTTTGAGGCGCAGCACATTCTTAGGCTTTTACAGCCACGTGGTGCAACGTCTGCTTCCATCAGCGCGGCCAATGTGGTGACAGTAGATGCCAGGCCTGTATGAAGGCCTATAGTGCTTCATGAAATTTTCTGCATTCTGTACATGAGCCCTGGCAGCTTCGACAAATCGTTGACGAGCAACTGCTCACACGGCTTTTCTGAGATTCACGCCGCACCACAACACCGGAGCCAGGTTCGTGGCACAGTCGAATGTGAAAAGACTAACGAGCCACAGGACCGCCAGAACAGGTATAGGTGCCAACAGAATCTCTGTCCGGCTAAGGAATGGCAGTGCTAAGAGTGGGGTCAGTCGATGTGCACAAGACCTGACTTCCAAAACACTTACCATTGTAACCCAAGAAGGTAATCACAAAGTAGTATCCCAGCGCCAAGACATACATCGTATTGCCAAAGAAGTTTGATATCCAGTAGTCTTCCTTGATTAGTGGCATGAGCAAGAACTGCAGCACGTAGAGAAACGCCCATAGCGGAAGGAAGGCTCGAATTGAGACGTCAAAGCAGTACCCGAACTCCAGACCTTCGTCAGAGTTCAAGCCGCCGCCTGAAGGAGGACCAAACAATCCTTGCCGCCGTTTGCCAAGCACTCGTCCTACCAGGAAGAACATGGCGGCAGATACCAGAAGCGAGGTCCCGAGAAAGTGCACCAAGGCGAACATCAATGCCACCCGCAATGTACGCCCGAAGCCATCTGCATATGCTAGGCCCCACGCTATGCCGCTCAGAAACAAAAAGAGCGAGAGCAGGTACGTGAAGGCCGGATCTGCTCGGTGATACGAATTCTTTGTTTGCTTCTGCGACCAAGTCAGCATGCGTCTTAACAGTTTGGTACAAGTCGAGCCGCACATGGTAGTAGATGTTCCTGAAAACCTTCTTGGGGGCAATGATGAGGTGTGTCATTTCCCATATTGCCTGCGTATGCTGTCAGTACGGGCCTTGCGTTCCTGGTAGCGGAACTTGCCGTTTCAAAGTCCATTGATGTGAACTTGAAGAGCCGGCGAAAGAAGGGCGGTATCCGCATGCTGGGATTCCTCCGCTGCGAAGACATGATGATGGCGCTGTCTTTTGAGGTCTCTCTGAGCTAGCCGATGGTTGCGTATACTGTGGCTCGATGTCAACCCCCTAGGCATCCATGTCCCGTAGGATGTGTTGCAGAAGGCGTATCCGAGTCTCCTGGTCGGTGAATAGACCTCAACGCCGATGATATGCAGTAAGAAACGCCCGCGAAGAAGAAGTCGACTCGACGATGTCCAAGCTCCAATAGACAGTTGTTTGTTCGTGGTCTTTCACTCCAAACTGAAGTCGGCCATCGGGAATCGGAGTCGGGAGTCGGGACCTTGATTTAGTCTTTCGGCTAGTTCTAGCGCAACGCGGCCCATGCTCTTCTTTGCGGTTTCCTTTCGCGACCGACAACCACACCACATCCATCCGTGCTCCATCCACAACACACCTTCACCCAACACCGTCTCTTGACATTCCATACCAGACTTCTGCGCAGCATTTCCTCAGCTTACCAGACCATTGTTGCGCGCGGTACCAATAGCCCCACAGCGCGGCCGGCGCATTCAGCGCTGCGCAAGCGAGCAACGCCTGTTCTTGCACGCGGCAATATTTTCTCACAATGGCCGACGAGTACGATCCCTCCGAGCCGCCGCAATTCGACGCCGCAGACGACGGCGAGGATAGCTACGACCCAAATGAGACCTTTGCGCAAGACGGAGGTGACGAGGACGACGACTATGACCCTTCGAGCGTAGCATATGGCGATTCCGCGGCAACAACCACAGTCCCTACGCCTACGCAAGCGCCGCCAGCCCCGAAGCCGCCTCAGACAGTCGCCGGCTTCATAGTAGAAGAAAGTGATGATGAGGAACAAGACTCGAGCGAGCCGCCTGCCCCTTCTGAGGTAAATGGCAACGCCGGCGCGCATTCTGGTCTTGGTGCAGTGACCGCTTCTGAGGCGCAGGATGTATTGTTACGTAGTGAACCGCATGACACTGCTACTCCTACTAGCACAAGTCTCAATGGGTCCACCACTGTTCCCGTTCCAGCATCTACCACTTCCCCTACTGCTCCAGATTCCTCACTGCAGCCTCCAGCTCCAGGTCCAGCTTCTGAACAGGGTAAGGCTATCTCGCCAGCAGCTACTCCAGTGCACCCCATTTCCCAGCCGTCGCAGAGGAGCAAGGCGCCCTCACCTTCACCGCACGCAAATCAGCAAGCAGCCCATTCCGCAGCTCAACCTCCCACAAACGGCGTTCCAGCACCCACTGCTGCTGCGTCTGCTACACGATTGCCACATGACAGAGTTGGCCAGCTTGAAGACCGCATCAAAGATGACCCGAAAGGCGACACTGAAGCATGGCTGGCGCTCATCCAGCACTATGTCGATAAGGACCAATACCAGCAAGCGAGAGATGTCTACGCTCGTTTCTTCAAGGTCTTCCCAACAGCGGTACGTCTTCCTATATCTTCATTAGGCGACGGCGAGCTTTTTTTCTATACACTTCGGCAACTCATGAGCCTGCGCAAATACTAACTTTTGCAGGTATCAATGTACATTAAGCGCATTCAGATGGAGAA
Organism: Pseudocercospora musae; assembly: GCA_001578225.1. Lineage (NCBI taxonomy): Eukaryota > Fungi > Ascomycota > Dothideomycetes > Mycosphaerellales > Mycosphaerellaceae > Pseudocercospora > Pseudocercospora musae. The sequence goes on along the minus strand of LFZO01000037.1, from coordinate 79,654 downwards.
TGATCTCGACGAGCGCGACCAGGTCGCTGTGATGTTGAACGAGTCGCTGATGAACCTACCCAATGTCGACATCTGGAAGTTCTATCTCGATCACGTTCGCCGAGCGCTACCGCTGATCAACGACACGTCTGGCCAGAACCGCGGCGAGATTCTGAAGGCATTTGAGCTGACGCTGGATCACGTTGGCATCGACCCAGACGCCGGTATTATCTGGAGTGAGTACATTGAGTTCATTAAGGATGGCCCTGGAAGGATAGGCGAGACCGGCTGGCAGGATCTCCAAAAGCAAGACACTCTGCGGAAAGCATACCAGCGTGCGGTAAAGCTACCACACTCGGACTTTATGCGTTTGTGGAAAGAGTATGAGACATTTGAGATGGGACTGCACAAAGCCAACGGTCGGAAACACATCCAAGAGCAGAGCGCACACTACATGCAGGCACGTACGGCGAAGATGCAGCTGGAGCAGAAGCTTGCCGGCCTCGACCGCAGATCGTTCCCTCGCCTACCGCCCATCTACGGCTGCCAAGGGGAAGACGAGTTCGGTACACAAGTCGAGAAGTGGCGCTCCTGGGTCGCTTGGGAGAGAGACGAAGATCCGCTCGCATACAAGGATGGATCAAATGGCACGTCGGAAGAAGATAAGTGGCGGCAAAGAGTGCTCTACGTCTACAAGCAGGCTACCATGGCGCTCTGCTTCTATCCCGAGATCTGGTTCGAAGCTGCGTCATGGTGCTTCTCATTAGGCTTGGAGGATATGGACACCGAGGGCAAGGCGTTCCTCGACAAGGGCATGGCTGCCAATCCTGAGTCCGTGCTTTTGGCGATGATGAAAGCTGATCGCGTGGAGAGCTCGTTGGAATCTGGCAATACGGATGAAGTGCTCATTCGTAATGGTGAGAAATTGGACGCGCCTTACGAAGCTGTGCACACAGCACTCTATGCGCTACGATCAAAGACGCAGGAGAAGGACAAGAGAGCTGTCGCCCAGATTCAGGAATACTTTGCCTCACTGCCCCCTGAGGATGAACCCATCCACCCACCTGGTGAAGAAGACGATTCTGACATTGAAGACAAGCCGAAGTCTCGCGAGGAGCAGATGAAGGAGCAAATCGATGCAGTCAAAGCTGCTTCCGCTCAACATATGGACATCATCAAGCGAACAATTTCTTACGTCTGGGTGGCAAAGATGCGGGCTTTTCGTCGCGTCCAAGGCCAAGGAAAGCCGACCAAGAAGGGTGATAACAACGCGAAAGTGGTAAAGGGATTCCGAGGTATCTTTGGTGATGCACGACCTCGAGGACCGCTAAGCAGCGATGTCTATATCGCTTCTGCCTTGATGGAGTGGCAGTGCTACCGCGATCAGTCTGCCGTCAAGATCTTCGAGCGCGGCATGAAGCTCTTTCCCACTGACGAGGCATTCATTCTCGAATATATCAAGCATTTGATCAGCATTGGTGACATCACGAATGCAAGAGTTGTGTTCGAGTCAACATTACCTAAGATCACTGGTTCAGCAGAATTCTCAGATCTGCAGAAGAAGGACAAGTGCCGAGCACTTATTGTTTACATGCACGATTTCGAGAGCAAGTACGGCGATCTCGCTCAAATACACAAGATCGAGAAGAGGATGTCGGAGCTCTATCCCGATGAGCCAGAGAGTAGGTTTTTTGTTCCAGCAAGCGCCTCATGATCCTCGCTAATATGCTCGCAGTCTCTCGCTTCAGCGGCCGATTCAGCCTGCCAACCTTTGATGCCATGAATGTTCAACTTGTGCTTTCGCCCACCCAAGCACAACCCAAGGTCTTCGATCCTGCGCAGCTCGCCGCTCAGGCTAGTTCCGCTGCGCCGCCTGTCATTGGCATCGAAGCTCCGCGCCAGATCAGAGAAGGCACGACCGGACCAGAAATCCTTCTTGGACCAAACGGACCATATGTTGCATCACCCAAGCGACCGCTGGACGACAGCGACGCCGACACCCCTCAGCGCAAGTTCATGCGCGGCGAGAGTCCCATGAAGACATCTGCAACAGCAGTCCTAGGCTCTGGTCAAGGAGCAGTCCGAATGGTCAGCCAGTCCACAGGCGCAGGAGGCAAAGGAGGATTTGCGACCAAGACTTTTGTGCCTGCAAACGCTCCAATGCCTGCTCAACCGCCGGGCGCTGCACCGCCAGGCTTCCCTCCTTCACTTTTCTCTGCACCACCATTACCGCCACAGATCGATGCCATACTACGCCTCCTCCCCAACGCAGCCGCATACGGCGCCACACAGCGCTTCGACCCAGCCAAGCTCGTTAGCTTTGTACCGACTTTGCCAGTTGAGCAAAAGCGCGCCCTCTTCCAGGCCGGACAGCTTCATCTTAGTAGGAGGTAGCACGCTCCCGATGGACTTGACGGTGTGCGGGCCTGACAGTGGCTATTGAATAATAATCAGGAGATATTCGAATGTATTATGATGTGAAGCAGGCGAGCAGAGCGCACAGAAGCATCACGGACACATGTACTTATAGCTGCTACAACGGGTAGAAGTCATAATAGCACTTGTTGGAATTCGCCACTTCGAAAGTCTCTCGCTGTTTCCAATATTTCTGGCATTCATAGCTCTTCCTTGCCAGAGCGCGACTTCATATGACAAATCATTTGACGAAAGGCGATTTACAGGGGAAAAATTCCGGCAGTGATGAATCAAGTCTGACAGATCGAAGGATGCAAGACATGACTCCGCCGAGTGACAGTAGCTGGGGCTACCGGTTCAGGCACATTGGGCTGTTCTCGGCCTTTGCTTCAGGCGCGGGCAGCCTTTTTGAACAGCAACAAATTGACCTTCGCGTCCTTCCGTTCTGGACGGGGGATTTGTGGCAGAGCCACATCGATGAAAGTCCAGCGAACCAGAGTGTAAGAGACTCCCGTGAACAAGATAGAGAACTCACTCATGTCAGAACATGGCCTTCGCGTGATCACGAAGGGAAAGAATATAAGCAGGACAAATAAACCGATGAATGCTATTCTTATGTGTCATTATCACTTCTGGTAAGGCTCTGGCTTAATTCTCGAAACGACCCAAGCCAAATTGTCCGCATGCCCCTGTCCAGGCTTCGGATACAACCATTCCTGCGCCTCTTTCTCCCACTTCCTGTTCGGCACATATGCTGCCCATTTCTGGTGGTTGTAATATTCTCTAAAGTACAGTGGCTCGTACGAAGGCGGGCCACTTCTTTCCAGGAACTCGTCCGTATCTCGATCGACATCGAGGTTTGACAAATGATACAGCATGTTCTTCGGCGCGAAAGTCTTGTTGCCCCACCTGATCGGGCGAGTAAGTGTGGCCACAATACTGGCAAGGTGAAGTTGAAGTGTGAGCGCGTGATGCAGAGGGCTCCGCATAGCTTTCTCAACGATGGTCGCATGCTCCTGTGCTAGTCTCGAATTCCACTCTGGGTTGCTGCCTCGTGCAATAGCAGGGAGAGCTTCGTGCCTGTCAAGTGTGGGCTGGAAGTGCGCCAAATCCAAAACTGAGCACAGATCATTCCATGCCATCACGCAAGTCAAACACGTGCAAGACGACTTCGCATCAATCACTCGGATATGCTGGTATGGCTTCGTGTGTATCCTCAGTCGATCTTGCCAACTACTTGTAAGCAAAGACTGTTGCGCCACGTGGTCGACCTTTTCGAGGGCTACCGGGACCTGAAGACATCGATAAAGCACGCAGTACCGCCGCGTGATGATGTCCTTTGCAATCGATCGTTCATTGTCTAGGATGAAGTCGCGCGTGGATCTGTTCAAGCGCAGTAATCGAAAGATGTCAGAGGGTCGCAGGTAGCCAAGGACTCCCTCCAAGAGCTCAGGTGGCAGTTCTAGGAAAGACTTGACATCGGACTTGACTCTTTTCTTCTCGAGTCTTTCAAGCTTCTTTTGCTGTTGCTTCTTCTTGCGATCTGTCCTTTTAGATTTCAATGCCAGTTCTTCAGTGAGGTCGACCAGTGCTTCATCGTCGCCCTGGATCGGAGCCTTTCTGGACGCTTTCCGAGGCACGATGACATGACTTTCCTCCTTGATCTTGCCCGGCACTGGAAGTATCTGTGAGGCCGCAGGCTGCTCTGTCGGCGGTGGCGCTGATGTTGGAAGAGAATCTGACATTTCGATGTATTGGACAAGACTGCTGCAGTTATGCTACCTCCACTTGGGCGCTTTGTAGAATAGTCGTGTGTCATGTGAAAGAGAGCACGTGAATGACGGCGTTTGGACTGAGATGCTTGGCGCCAAGAACGCCGACAAGTAACTCCGCGAAACTACTCCGCATGCTACACACGTCCGCTTTTATGCACACCACTCCTTACCAGTCGCGCGCAGCAGCTCCTCATCCCAATGCAATGCTGACATTTGCTCCCCAGCTCGGAACATTCGACTCAAACGATGGCGTCGACAGCAGAATCGACCATTGAGCTCACGGCCATCCATCACAGGAATGCTGCCCCTGGCACCAGCAACGACGACGACCACAATACGCAGTCTCTCCCTCCAGTCGATGGTGGATGGCAAGCCTGGACATTCCTCTCAGCATGTTTCGCGTTGGAAGCAATAGCATGGGGTGCACAATATCAAACGCCTTCTCTCTCAGTCCCGTCATACTAACACCATCTCGAACCCAGGCCTGCCATTCTCCTTCGGAATCTTCCAAACTCACTACCAAGCAGATGCCCTCTTCAACACTTCAACTTCCAGCCTCGCAGCAATCGGCACAACGACAATCGGAGTCTCCTACTTCTCCTCTCCCTTCGTAGGAATCTTCCTACAAACTTTCCCCCGAACCCGTCGTCCATGCATGCTCGTAGGCCTTACAATCATGTGTACAGCATTAATCGCAGCCTCATACTCCTCCACTACTTCCCTCTTAATCCTAACCCAAGGAGCCCTCTACGGTCTCGGAACAATCCTGCTCTACTATCCTTCCAACCTGTTCTTGGATGAGTGGTTTGTCGCCAGGAAAGGCCTAGCCTACGGCATAATGTTCGCCGGAACAGGCTTCGCAGGCGTAATCGTCCCTTTCATTCTCGAATGGCTTTTGAACACTTGCTCCTTCCGCACAACCCTGAGGATCTGGACAGTCGTAACATTCATCCTCACCCTCCCCTGCGTAAACTTCATCCGTCCACGCCTCCCACCTTCAAACTCCTCCGCCCTCCGACCTCGAGACTTGCTCTTCGTCCGCCACCAAGTCTTCTGGCTCTTTCAATTCGGAAACACGATCCAGTCCCTCGGCGTCTTCATCCCATCGCTCTGGATGCCAACATTCGCCCTATCAATGAATCTTCCCTCTTACTCCGGCCCGTTATCCCTAGCTTTCTACAACGGCGCCTACTCAATCGGGAATATCTGCGGAGGCCATTTAACAGATAACTTCCACGTAAGCACCGTCATAGGCATCTCAACCCTCGGCGCCATGATCGGAACATTCGTATTCTGGGGTCTGGCACAAAGTCAAGCAGTGCTTTACATTTTCGCGATTTTATGGGGTTCATGTTCGGGGATCTTTAACATCGCGTGGACGGGTTGTGCGAGGGTTGTAGGGAGGAAGACGAGTCCGAATGGGGTGATTGATACGGGAATCTATATTGGGATCATGGCTGCTGGGAAGGGCATCGGTGGTGTGGTGAGTGGGCCTTTGAGTGAGAAACTTTTGGAGATTGGATGGAGGACGAGTGCGGACTTCGTTTACGGAAGTATGTTTGCTCCGCTGGTGATATTTTGTGGGATCACGGCGGCGTTTGGTGGGTCCGCTTGTGTGGGGAGGTTGTTGAAGATGTTTTGATGAAATTGAAAAAGATTTTGTCGTTTTACGAGACTGTAGGAATCAGCAGGTTTCCTTCTGATGGACGAGGAAAGGTCGGATGCTTCCCATCCCAACGCCATGCGCCTTCGCCATGCGCCTTCGCCATGCGCCTTCGCCATGCTATGAACCATGCTATGAACCATTGCCTGCGACGCTCAGTAGTATCCAAGCTTCTTCTGCTTACTTGCCTTCACGTCGGGAACTCCAGGCTTTGCGTACGAGCAGTGTGCATCTTTAATAGATACAACCTCGTACGTTCCCTCCTCACTCGCCCAGATCTTCATAGCATATTCATCACTGACTTCCGATCTCATATCGAGAAGCTGTCCAGCTTTCTTTCCACGCTTTTCCGTGTTGGCGGAGCGTGTGTACGTGAATTCGAAAGGCGGAGTGCCACCGAACTCAAACAGAATCTCGGCTTGTCCACCTTCGTGAATGTCGATGTAGGAGTCTTTGCCTTTGCTGACGCGGACGGATGGCATGCCGTGGATGTGTTTCGTGATGTTTGTGGAGGATTTGCAGGTCGAAGCAGAATCTTGCAGGCCTGTAATGACAAACTCGCCAGGCTTTTCTGCGAGGCGACGGAAGGTGTTGCCACTTGCGACTGCCGCTTTACGAGCTTGACCGTTCCAGCTATAGAGGACGGTGAACGGCGCGACACCAGACAAAGCGAAGTTGAGGCGATCGCCGACACAGTAGTCGGTGCGCTCCTCGAGAGAGGTGACGGTGGGTGCATCGTGGACAGAGATCTGCACGCGTGGGGTTGTGCTGTCAAGGCTTCGACTGCAGCCGCGAGCATCACTGACTCGGCGGAGCGAGATGGAAGACTTTCCAAGATGTAGACGGGAATGAGGAATGCGGATATTATGGCTTTGTGATGCAATGTCGTTCCAGCTGATCAGCTCAGGTTTGACCGTTCCTTGGTGCTTGATCTCGACTTCCAGCGCAAAGGGTGGCTGACCGTGGAGGGTGACAGGGATGACTTGTTCACCTTCACTCTCCACAGAGCAGAAGCTATATGTCTTACCAGGGCTCGTAAAGGCGGCACTGGGTCTGGAGTGGACTGTCTGGTGAATGGTCATTGGGGTGAAGTGCCTTGCAGAGTGGTCGTAATTGTGGTCCCTGAGTTTCACGAATTTGTACTCGTGAGTGCCCGCCATGGATGTGTCCATGCGAAGAGAAGCCCTGTTGACAGCGGCACGAATGTCTTGGTTCTTTGGAGCGACAGCACCATGAAGAGGCTTGACCGTTTCAATGTACGATACTGTCCACGGTGGTGCGCCTCCGAAAAGGACATCAACAGCATCTTCGTCGCCCTCGCAGACTTCGCTCCTGTAGAGGTCGCTTCCTTTGACTTTGTACTCTTGGCGATCTGCAATACGAAGCTCTGGTCGCGGAATATGATCGACCTGAAAGCCCTTCGCTGCATCGTCTACGATTCCTGGACACAGGCTATCGGAAACTTCGGTGAGCTCGTACATGCCGCTCTGTGCCACTTGAAGATGATCGTTCGGGAGTCGCGGGTGCGCAGTGTGTTGTTTGCCTTCTGCATCAATATAGCTGACAGTCCAAGGGCCTTCACCAGTCAAACGCATGGGTAACGACACTTGTGTATCGTCTCTCACGTTTATGGTCCTTCGTCCTTCAATGAGCCCGAAGCCAACCTTTGGCTTCTGGTGGCGAACTGAGATCTTAGCCTCGTCTTTCAGAAACTCTTTGCAGCCAAGGCCATCCGTAATGCTGACAAGCGACACGGTGTACTCGCCACCGTCTCTCAATACAGGCGTTGGTAGCTCGGCCATATTACCTGCAACGTTCTCTAGTGGTGGCTGTGCTTTGCGCTTGCCGTTGTGCACGATCTCGTAGTCGACCTTGAATGGCCCCTCACCAGACAGCTGTATCCGGAAAGAGGCAGCTTGATCAATGCAGACAGTCTGCTTGCGATCGGACGCGAAAGTTGCCGATGCTGAAGGGTTGACGGTCTGCTCGATCTTCAAGGACTTCGGTAGCTTCTGGTTGTGGTACACTGCATCGCTGATGGAGTCAAACTCATAGGTGTACTTCCCAGCCTCGCGTGGCGTAAGTTGAAGCTGTCCTCGAAGACCATTGATAGTCTCGATCTCCACTTTATGGTGTCGATCACCTGTTCGGACCATCTTGTAGGAGACTTCGAAAGGAGGCGTTCCTGTCAAGTCCAGGTCGACCACTAAGCCGATAGCCCTTCCAGCGCACTGATCCGTGATATTTTGATGGCTGATCTTGAGTTCCGGTTCGGGCGGATTCTGCAGCAAGCACGATGCAGGCTCAAGCACGTCACCGGAACAAAAGTCGCTTGACACTCCCGTCAGTGTGTAAAGTCCTGGCTCCGAGATCTGTGGCTGCTTGTTGAAACTGTCCATGCTGACCTTCTTGGTTTGAGGCGAGGCGCTGTGGCCTTCTGAAGTTGTCATGTCACGTTGTGGACTGAACATATACTCCAGATGGTACGATGTGTTCTTGATTGGGCCTCGTCCAGTTGAGCCATACTTGACAGGGAGACTCGCGGACCTGCCTTTGGCCACCTTCATCGGGCGTTGTGGAGTGCAACCAGCCAGCTCTACACTCGGCCGTTCGTGTACATGGAGTACCTGGTGGAGATTGTGGCCAGTGTACTTTGCATTTCTCTTTTCCTGCTCGGCTTGATCGCGATTCGAGTATCTGACCTTGTTGCCAAAGCCATCTACAATCTCATCAATGGCATACATCCATTCTCCAGCGACAGTGAGACCTTCGCTCAGCGGCACGGCAACCTTTCGGGCTTTTGCCCACTCCGTGTCCATGCGCCTGGGCACCACCAGCGAGTTATGATCGGCCTTGAGCAGCGGGGAGACGAAGTCCTCAGGCTGGATGTTCTCGAAAGTAGTTTGCTGGGTGTCCTTGTTGATCCTCTTTCGGTACTTGACTTTCATCGGGGGAGTACCAGTTACTTCAAATTGAACTTTCGAAACATCGCCTCTGCATGTATCTTGCTGTATCGGTGGAAAGTCGACTCGCGGGCAGGGCACGACGACTGTGTGGGCCAAGCTCTTCCGAGACACCTCCAAATTTGATGCGTCGACAACCTTTGAGAGAACATAGATACCCGGCTTCTTGACAGTATAATAAAGCGTCTTCGGCTTATCGGGGTCGTCGCTGTAGGTCAACAGTCTCGAGGCTTCTTTGTGCATCTGCTTGAGTTGGCTCTTGCTTATTTGCAACGTGCTGTTAGCTTGGGTCTCTAAATCGACGTGAACAATCTCCATTCCGATCGGCTCGGTTGCATTGATCGTGATTGGTAGCTTCACTTCAGTCCTTGTCTGATCGACGCAAAATGCTTCCCTTTCTGGATTCATGATTGCGCTGCCTTCTGGCAAAATGTGGATGACCTGTCGACCCAAGATCAAGCTGTCGTTAAACAGCACAGACTCTGGGTTGACATTATGCTCATTGACCGCCGTCTCATACGCCCCCCAAACTCCTCGCCAAAGCGCCGTAAAGGCAGCCATGATGGGGATTGGTATGCGAAACATGAGCATAGCATCTGCGATGGCGTGGGCCAAGAATATGAATGTCATGGTCGCCGAACTCCATTCTAGCCACGGTATTCTTAGGCCTGGTAGGCCAAAGAGAAATACGCCGTCCATGGCGACCCACTTCATGAACAGCCATAAGCTCTGCTCGTCTGACTCCTGCAAGCCCAGGTAATCGTATATGCGCCAAGTGCATAGCGCCACCCAAAAGGCGGTAGCATATAATCTTTGTGTGGGCGCATCGATGATGTGTGTCGGTATCAAAGGTTCGCTTGGAGGTGAGGGCGCTGTCTTGAGGGTAGGTATGTGTGGTAGAGGTTTCTGCCGTGATGCTGGCGATTGTCGTCTGAATGCATCACTCTGTCGTAGGGTGTCGCGAGGCTGGGGAGTATTCGGCCATGCGCCCGTTCTTGGCCTCGGTGTGCGCTCCATGCTTGTTCACTGCTACCGTCTGCTCATGTCTTTGGTATTGTGTGCTGCGGATGCGGAAGCGAGTTGCAGAGGTGGAATTCGGGATTCGCGGTTGTCGGTATGGAGGAAGTCTTGTTCAGCATCAGTGGTAAAGTGGTTATTCGTGCTATCGGATGATGTAGGAGCGTTGGCGGGCATGAGTTGTTTAGGTACGCGAGTGCGACCAAGAGACAAGAGTTCGCGTCGCCGGCAGGGAAACGGGAAACGCGCAGGTGCTCGCACGGGAGCTGCCGAGAGCCGAGAGCCGAGAGCCAAGAGCCGAGAGCCGAGACAGCTGTATACCCGCCACCACCACATATTGCCTTCACTCGCAGCGGCAATCAGTGAGGACATGTCGACGAGTCGAAATGGCGCCGCGTTTGCTGGGCGACGTCACTTTGTACTGTGCTGTGCCGCACTGCCGCCAGCCTGCCGCCGCCGCGCTTGTTTCACGTGATTCGGTATAGCCCACCAGAGACATCGACATGCTGCACACCACCTCACAATCGCACGTTATGCCGGCGAAACGAGGTCGAAAGCGCAAGGCTTCTGCGGCCTCGAATGGCGACGCTGACCATGCCGATGCGCTTCCCCCAGACCGCGACACTTGGCCGGCGTGGGTCGAGATGGAGAGCGAACCTGTACGCCCTTCGCCCGATCGATATCATATGCCATATGCTGACATCTCAGCTGACTGTGCGCAGGCATTCTTCAATGTCATGCTAAAGGAGATGGGCGTTCGCGGAGTGCACGTGCAAGATGTCCTGGATTTGCACATGCTCCCAGCCATGCCGTGAGTCCATCTCTGTTCTGTCATTCGGCCTCTGCTAACATTGTAGTCAACCCATACACGCTCTGATATTTCTATTCCGCTACAAGCCCCAAGATGAAGCAGATAACTACACCGGTTCCGACCAACAGCACATCTGGTTTGCCAACCAAGTGCCCAGCTTCGCATGTGCTTCCGTGGCACTGCTCAATATCGTCAACAATATCCCCGGTCTGACTATGGGACCCGAGCTTCATAACTTCAAGGACTTCACCAAACATATGGACCCTCTGACACGCGGAGATGCCATCGATACTTTCGACTTTGTCAGACGAATACACAATTCGTTTGCACGTGAGAGCGATTTGCTGAACGCCGACCTGCACCTCAAGAATAAGTTCGATCAGTTTAAGAAGAAGGAAGCGGCTGCCAAAGGTAGAGCCACCAAAGCCGCCAAGAAAACAGCAAAGGAGGGAGCTCTCTCCGAAACCTCACCAAATATCACTGCGAAGCCCGAGCGTTCGTCTGGAAGGAATAGAAAACCTGCTGCGAAAGCTTCAGAAACACCCTCATCGAAACTTTCCACGCCCAAGTCTGGTCCCACGTACTCCGTCGACTCATCGCCCGAGCCAGATGGGCAAGGGGACGATTTCAAACCTGGCTCAAGAAAGAGACTGCAAGGCAAGGCTGAAGATGCTCCCGAAGCACCAGCACCAACTCGCAGATCTGCACGAACACCGAAGCCTCGAGATACCAATGTGTACAAATCTGAAGCCGAAGAGCCCGAGGAAGGCTTCCATTTCATTGCATATATGCCAATTGATGATCATGTCTGGAAGCTGGATGGCTTGGACTACTACCCGCATGACATGGGCACTTTTGGCGCCGGCGGTAATGGATCTGACGGAGGCACAGGCGACTGGTTACGTGTTGTCGCACCGACAATCGAAAACCGCATGGCACAATATGCAGGTGCTGACATTGAGTTCAACATCATGGCTGTGGTGCATGACCCTGTTGCAACTGCCAAGAATGATCTGCTGAAGAATATTAAAAGTCTGCAAGCCATCGACAAGAGACTGGATGTTGTGTTCGAGGACTGGAGAGCACTTGATGAAGCAGAAACGGTCAAGGACACCATCACCGGCAGTTCGCTCGAGTTTGAGATTATGCAACCGCATGTTGATGCGGTTGATCTGTCTGCTGAAGAAAACAAGAAAGTTGCCGGAGAGGAAGACTTCATGCAGCTGATCAAAATGCGGCAATCGGTCATTGCGAATCAAGCAGAGCTGCGAGGCGCACTAAGGATGTCAGATACGACCGGCAACGATGACGAGGAGAAAGCGCGACACAGAAGGCATGACTACGGGCGATTCGTAAAGGGCTGGCTGGGCGCTCTCGCGGATGAGAAGCTGCTCGGTGACCTTGTCGACGGCTGAGAGAGCTCAGACCTTCCGCACAGACTGGTCGAGAGACACGCATACGCGCGCAAATCATGAGGTGCTTCGCCAGGACAGTGAATAGCCTCAATGATCCCATCCTCGGCATCCAACACCGAGACCAATCTAAGGATATGCCTCTCGCGTTGTTTCTAGCCATGGCAGGGATTCTGTGGCAGCTTCACTGTCGACAGCATGCGACATTTTTCAGAGCGATCTCACTTCCTCTTCGGCCCTGGACCTGAGTTACGCGACACGCGAGACAAGAACGAAAGCACATACACCCTTGCATACCAATAGAGCTCTTATGTCGCAGACATGCACAGAGAAGAAAAGTGAACCTTTGAACTCTGCCTCATCTCAACTGCTGGTTCCTAGAACCATTTGCTATCTCGCTTTGGAAGTCTCATCTTCTCCCCCTCACCAGCGCTGATCGTATAGTGCTCCTGATCACCTGCGACGAGACAATCCCTCCCACTCTCCCAAGGCCCTCATGGCCTCCCACTTCCCTTCGACTTTCAAGAACGCACTTCTAGCGACCTCAATCTCAACATTCCTGGCTCGCTCCTCTGCAAGTTCTCTCAGACTCCTCATCTCCAGCGCTTCTCTCGCGCATTCGACTTCTTTCGCCAGCGCTGACGAAGTCAATGTCTTCGTCAAGGCACCGATACGATGCAGCATCCCACCACTCTGCGTGGCAAGTCAGCAATATTCGTCTTTTATCCCGAGGGATGGATCAAACTTACCACTTCTTTGAGTTTTGACTTGGCAGTCAGAACAACGATAATCACACCAGATACCATTTGTATTTGATTTTGTATGACTCTCGCCCGTCGGAGTTCTGCTTCTGAGATTTCAATCGTGCTTTGAAGCTCGGCGCGTTTCTTTTCCTTGTTGTTGTTGCTGTCGTCGTCGTCGTTGTCTTCTCTCTTTGGCCTTTTCGTGCTCGCGAATCGTGTAATGAGCTTCTCAAACATTCCAGTCGGCGACTTGTGCTCGAGTCGCTTGAGCTCACTCAGCGCAAACTGGATCTGTGATCTATTCTTCATGATGATGTCGGCGTGCAGATAGTTGACTATGGCTTCGGTCTCGAGGGTGGCTATGGTTGACATTTCTGTTGTTGAAGTCGATATTAATCCCAAGCGTGTGGTGCGCAAGGTTCTCGAGGAGAGTGGAAGCTTTGTGCTCGATCAAGGATACAGATCACATGGAAGAAGTGAAGTGAAGGCGAATAATCACAAGCGTTGTTTGCACGGAAAGGAACAAGATTCCAATGAACATCTGAGCCCAAAACATGCACAACTCAGTGGATGTATTCTGTTGCTGTATATCTTCCCATCAAATCTTCGACAAATCGATCTCTCGACCTCAAGGATAGTGTACAGAAGTGAAGTTGAATCTCAAATGCATTGAACTCTTAGCGCTCCTTCACTGGACTGCTTCCCACCTACTTGGTTTGCTGCCCATTCTGCCGCTATTCGGTGGGAGGTCCCTGTAGCAGAGCGCACTGGAACTGACCATATGGCGAATTTTGGAACTGGTTGGTGGCTGGCTTGGGTGGACCTTAGCCAAGCGGAGCAGTAGCTGGCTGTACGGCGCCGGCGCCGATGCCAGTGTCGCCGTGGATGCCTTCACTACGATACTGTCAGTGATTGAAAGTGTTATGAGGCTTGAAGCATGACTCATTACAAGATGTCGCAGAACGCCTGATCAGCAGGTTCATTGAGACCAGTGCTTTCCGTTGTTGTTGCCATGAAAGTCATCGCCAATTGGGCTTGCAATGCCATTGCTACCTGGGTAGTTGGGCTGGCCACTGCCACGGAAAGGCTAGGTAATCGAATCTGCGAGACGCTGGCCACCTCTTCTCGCGACGTCTGCTGAGTGTAGTGTCAGGCATCTCAATCTGACGGTCACATCCAGCGTCAGAGACATGCCTATGTCGGTGTATGGAAGATTGCGTAGGGCGAGCGTGTGGCATCTGCCGTCGAATAGGCCGTCACTGCTTGGTTTGAGGCGTGCGTGACTGGTGAGATGTGCATCGAAACATTGCAGTCTGATGGTGACGGAACAGACATTCACGCCAGACCTGAAGTAATAAGATGAAAAGAGAGAAAGCGGCAATGTGGCCTGGCATTGCATGTTGGCATGCTGATGTGACAGCACGCAGTCACGTTGAGTGTGGAGATGATCAGGCTGGGAGAGGGCAGAATGTGCTACATGTCGCGCTTCTACGATGACCAGACGCTGTTGGAGGTCCTGGTCAGTCATTCATTGCGCTGCGTGAACCAGCTGCAGCACTTCTGATAACGCCTTAATAAGGTGCCAGAGCGGCTTCAGTCGAACCCATGAATTGATCAAACGCTATGCTATGCCTGTCTCTCTTCCATTATCATTCGACTCTACAGCTCTGCCCTTCGGCCACAGGGCTCAGCTATCCTGATCTCACGGAGCGTGCAGGCCCATTTCAGCTCCCCCACACCTCTCCAGTCAAGCTCCTCTATCCGAACAAGGTCTTCACGGTATTCTGGGTCTCAGGGGGCAGCGCGGCGAGTAATTGGTTCGCGTCGAGCCCTGATATTTGAATGAGCTTCTTGCCTGCACCGACGATTCGCTGAGCCATTTGGCCTTGAAGGGTTTCCGCTTCGAGCGCTTGAGCAATGTATGTGAAGCATGCGGCGGCTTTGGATATCACGGTCTGGTTTTGCCTGTGGAAGCGAGTTAGCATGCATCGCTCCGTTTGATGTGCTCCAGCTGTGCGGGTCAATGATCGCCTCGAAGATTCGTCAAGGGCGCAAGAGCGTGGAAGGAAGGTTGCACTCACTCGTCAATCAACTGCGCCAAAAAGCTATAAGCATACGGCGCAGCTTCCTCGTCATTCGTAACAGGCAAAGTGTCCACCCATCCAGCAACAACATCCGACGCGTTCTGCACCTTGCTGTTGTTGAAATGAAGAATCTTTGCGATACTAGCGCAAGCATTCTCCGTTGCAAAGGCAGCGTCGTCGCTTCGTGCATTCGGTCGCTGCGTCACTTCGAAAAGGATCGGTAGTGAGCCGGCAGCAAAATCAGACCATTGCTCACCGCCTTTGTGTGCGGCGACACCGACACCGTAGCAGGCTGCTTGTCGATTCGCGGCAGCGTCGTCGCGCATGCCATCGACCAGAGGCTGGGCGATATGTGAGTAGTAATGCCATGAGGCAGGGCCGCAGAACTCAAGGACATCATCGAGGATGCAGAGGGCCCATTGTCGTTGTGTAGGATCGGAGTTCGTGACAAAGATGTCGTAGTAGTTGAGAAGTCGCTCCCAGTGAGGCAGGAAGTTCTGGCCTTGGTGCTTGAAGATTGTGTGGAAAGCCTTGTTCATATCCGAAAGCAGGGTCTGGTCGTCCTCAACAGCGAATTCGTACTCCTCGCCAGGCTCCTCACCGTCTTCGCGCTGCTCGGCCTCCTCAGCACGTTCCTTGACACGTTGTTGATAGTCCTTGAGCACAGTCTCGGCAGATGTGATGAAGCTAGCCATGTGGTTGTTTGAGAGGCAGTCCTTGCCAGATACCTCGACCGATTCGTAGAAGCATTGATACATCTCAGCCAGAGTCTCGATGGCGGGCTCAGTGTCAAGGACCTCAAGCACCTTCTCGATAGTGCCCTTCCACAGTCGAAGATATTCATTTGAGTTGATGCCATACGCGACCTTGTAGGAGTTGAGAAGCTGTGGAACAGCCTTGGCGGATGCCACTCGCACCGGATCGTGGAAGAAAAAAGCAAGACCAGGAAGGGCGACCTTCTCCACGATCTCCGCGACGTACGTTGCGAAGCCTGCTTCCAAGTTCTGAGCGTAAACGGTGATGAGTTCGATGGCCATGAACTTGTCGTCGAGCGTGCTGGTCTTGATACCGATGTACTTGCCCTTGAGAGGTACGAGCTCCCAGCCTTCTTCCTGCTCAATTTGCGCAACGTTCTCCTCGTCATCCAGAAGCTGAATGTCAGCCTTGGCTTGCGCAAGCTTCAGAAGCGGTGGCATGACAGTCTGCAGATATGGCACAAAGTCCTGGCCGAGCACACGGCACATTCTGCCCCAGCAGTGCAGAAGATAGCTCTCTTGCGGATCGTCGTCGTCGGTAATGCCTTGTTGTACTGAGCCAAGAATGTTGACCAACTGAATGGCGTCCTGACCCATGCGCTCTTTCCCGACAGCAAGTGCGATGAGGGTAGCGCACTCCATAGCCTTGGCTCGCAGCAGTCTCTTCTCGCGCTCATTTGGTTCTTGCAACACGCCGAATAATGCTGGCATGAGCTCGGGGTACCACTTGCCGAAAGTGCTCTCAGCCGAGTCGGCAACGGTGGCAATGGTGGAGAGAGCCTGCTCCTGCACGAATCGCTTCGGACTTCTGAGCAGTTGCATCAGGTTGGTGAGCAATCTGTCGAGATACGGTTCCAGTATCTCTTTTTCTGCCTCCTCGCAGAAGTTCACAAGCGCTGCAGCAGCGTGGGACTGGACTCGCGGCTCAGGTGCACCCAAGGTTTCGATCAGGGCTGGGAGGACAACAGAGTGGTACTTCGACTGCATGGTGCCCTTAAAGTCTGTGCTCATCTGGCCGAGAGCATTGCAGGCAGCCCATCGAACGCGTGGGTGCTCATCGCGGAGGGTTGGCATTAGCAGCTGGAGGACCTGGTTAAGCTCCCCTTCCATAATGTCGGCACAACCCTCTGATATAGCACTGATGCACATCAGGGCAGCGTGCTTGTCTCTCCATGAGCCAGACTGGAGCATTCTGGGAAGCCAGGTGAAGGTGGGAGGAAGTAAGTCCTTGCCGCCAATCTTGTTCGCGAGGCGATCCATGGTCTGCTCTCCCGCGACGTGGTTCGAGTCACTCTCATCGAAGTCCACATCTTCTTGTGCATTCCAATCCTCTGCATCGTCATCGTCGAGACCAACATCAGTCATCATGGACAGACATTGGGTGACCATGTCGTTGATGTAATTCTTGTCCTGCTTGCACATCTTTGGGTTGTGGTCGGCGAATGTGGCCATCAGCTCAAGCGCATTCTGGCGTGCCGTGTCTTCCAGCTCCTTGTCCGAGATCATTTGCACGCAGATAGTCACAAGTGGGCCAAACACACCCTTGAAAGCCTTGCTGGCGACTTCCGCGAGCTCAATCACCGCCATGAGGGCCTTGGTCAAGCCTTCGGACTCGCGAGCGTCCTTCAATGGCACAAGTGTACCGAGGATGTCTGGAATGAGGATGAAGTATTTCGGTTGCGCCTTCTTCGTCAAGCTCTGGAAGAAGGAGGAGAAGGCGGTCATGGTGGCAATGCGCACGTTGACATCCTCATCCTTGATTCCCTTCTGGAACACAGCCACAATGACCTCCTCATGCTGCTTCTCAATGATGCCGGGTGTAGTCTCGAAGATGCGGAAGGCAGACTCTCTCAAGCCCGCGTCAGGACTTTGGCTGGCCTGATATAGGGCATTGAGTAGCTCTGGCCATGTGTCTCGCGCGCCTTCGGGAGTGAGGACCTGCTCATCGGTATATTGTCGTGCGATCTCGGCCACGGCGTCGGCGATCTTGTGTCGGACAGTCTTGTTGGACTCGTTCGCGTAGTCTTCGAGCAGCTTCGCGCGGATGGCGGTCTTGGTGTGGTGATTGAGGTGGAGAAAGATTTCTTTGCTCTCTTGAGTCGCGGGATCTTTGGTGGTACGCGTGGCTATTCGGCGGAAAATGATGGATGCGAAGGAGCGTGTCTTGCACGTGTCAGTCTCTGGTTTCGCCTTGCTTGCAACATCACGCTTGTTCATCCCCAGGGCTTACATACGCCATCATCGGTCGAGCCTCCCATCTGCTCGGCCAAGCCCATGAGCAGCACATCCGGACGCCGCTGTACCCATTCTGCGTTCAGCTGCTCTTCCGCCTCTGTTCGCACAGTGTTGTCGGTGCTCTGGAGGCCTTGCAACAGCTGCTGTAGAGCAGCATGCAACTCCGCAGGAAGGACAGACATGATGCTCTCGAGGGCGACTTTCGCAGTGCTCGTGCTCGTGCGCGGATTGACTCTCTTTGTGTTTATGGCGCGTCACCATGCGCCGGGCTCTCGGTCGCCGGCCTGTGTAGGTATATCTGAATGCTGGGAGGGTATTCCTCGATACGCGACTGCAAAGCTTGACTGTGGCGGACAGGAGTGCTGGTGGAGTGTGAGGTTGGAGGGTGTGGATAAGGAAGGTATGGAGCGGAGCGATTTGGCCAAATTATTTTCCAGTCCAGCACCGAGACCCTTCTCGAGATTCTCCAGAAGCACGAGCAGAAGCAGGGACCACAGCAACACTCGCTACCGCTTCCGCTACCGCTACCACTTTCCGCCTGACTCGAGTCGGCGACGTCTGTTTGCGCTCGCAAATCTTGGCGCTGGGCGTTTGCATGTGACAGACAAAGAGCTATTGTGTGCGTGCGTGAGAGAGAACACGAAAGCAATTGTTGATCCATCAGGCATGCGCTTCTCATTCCTGCTACAACTACCCGCCGAGCTCCCTTGCATCACTCCATCACATCTGACAACCCCCGGTCACTATACAACCCTTCCCTTCCCTTCTTCCTTCCCTTCCCTTCTTCCTTCCCTTCCCTTCTTGGGCCAAACCACATACTCCAAACGAAAACAGAAACCTTGTCCCGCGTGGTCTGCTGGCCCGCATGAAAATAAATACCGCCCCTTCCGCCCCCATCCCATGAATGCACCGCGCTGCGTGCTCACTCAGACTGCTGGGGTATTTGCAAAAAAACAGATCCTTCCTCACGTAAAACTCCATCCTGAACTCCGCCCACCCTTCCATTGGGTATCAAGTGATATGGTGTGTCTGTGTTCAAAATTCTTGTCGCTCCTTCTTGAAGCGCATTCTCCCATGTGCGCTCGAGATGGAACGACACATCCGACCTGCTGGCAAGTCGTTAACATGTCAGCCTCCGCCCTACACGCCCCTATGCAGCCACGCTTTCTGGACTGATCATGCCGTTGTTATGCTCCTCGTTCTTCTCTGGGTCCACGCCGTTCTCAACAGGCTCCGGCATCTGCAGCCGCAATGGCGGTATTGCCTTCTGCTTCTCCTTCTCCGCGCTTTCCTCCAGCTTTCTTTTCTTCTTGGCGGCTTGGGCTTGTTCGCGTAATGGCCGCTTGCGAGGTGATGTGATCTTGCCGGTTGGAGGTAAGCGAGGCTTGGGGAACCGCTGCTTCTGAGGAAGTTCTTCGTCTTCGATAAGAGGCTCATTGCGATTATTGCGCAGCTTGTTGTTGAAGAAGTCCTGCACCAGACCGATTTCTTGCGGAAGATTCTCCGCAGTGACTGGCTCGTAAAGTGGTGGCGCCTCGAAGATGAGGCCATTTGCGGAGACCGGCCCAGCATTTTGAGCCTGGTACTGGGCGTGCATGCGGTTCTGGAGGAGGTGGAGCGGCACGGACAGCGATTCAAGGCCGAATTCGTCCGCCAGACCAAGCTCCCTGAATCCAAAGAAATCTTCATCCAGGTCCTCTGCAAAGTCGCCTCCCACGAACTGCTCGCTGCCGTCGTTGAATGCGCCGACGCCGTCTGCGCCAGCATGATCGCCCAAAGCAGGTCGCTAAATATTTGTCAGTGCTGCCCGGTCGTCGCATCATCAATTCGTGCACACTCACCAAAAGATCTGCCAGGTGCGATTTCATCCGCTCATGCATTATTGTCAATTTCGAGCCTTGCCTCTCCACGTCATCACGAATGTAGCTTTCCAGCGCTTCGAGGTCCATACCATTTTCGTCCAGTGTATGTAAGACCTGTTCCTCAAACGTAAACACCGGCACTTCTGGCTCCGACTTGGGCTGCTCATGAAAGCGCTTGAATCCTTCGCCGACCCGCTGCATGAACTCGGCCGCGAGGTCCGTCATGGAGTCCAGCGCAGAAGGCTGAAAGTCCTCGAAGCCAGCGTGATAGAAGATCTTGCCAATCGAGCGCTGCAGAGCTGACCGATTGACGTACGGTGCCATCAGCGGTCCCTCCTCGGACACCACCACGGCGCCCGGGTCTTGCTCAATGAGTGGTTCAGGCTCATATTTCTGGAATTGGTTTTGGTATGTCTGCGCTTGAATCTGCATCTGCTTCACGATCCCAATTTTAGCGCAAATCTTCCTGGTCTCTTGCATTTGCCGGATGTTGCCGTCAATTTTCTTGTTGAGGCCTCCTGGGTTGACTTTGTAAGTCTCTTTGGGGAACATTCGCATGAAATCTTCCGTCTGAGGCACGACGTGTCCTTCGGAGTCTGTCGTCCACTTCCAGCGTGCATTGAGCTCAGGTATGGCGCAGAGCGGGTCATAGTAGTCTGGCAGTGTCGAGTCACACTCTTTCTCAATGCCTTCTGCCAAAGTCTCACCACCTGCAGTTACTTCGCCTTCCCCACCCTCCGTACTTTCATGAGCTACCGCATCGACAGTAGATTGCTCGGTAAGCTCTTTTTGTTGTCGCACAAATCGCCGCATCTTGTGCTTGTTCCGGAGAAGTGCATGCTCTTCCAGATTAAGCTTGTCTTCCCGAAAGAGTCGGTTCCTCTCTGCAGCTGCTGCAGCTCTGTCCTTCTTCGTCACATACTTCCACGTTTTGAGCTCTGTGTCGTCCTCATCTGCATCTTCCGTCGTAGCACTAAGGACTGACGGCCCATCCACCTCCATGAGATCTAGTTGACTGCCTACAAGACCACTACCATGTATGCCATTTGGCATTGGAGTTGTAGATCCAGGTGGGGGAGTATTGAAGCCAACCGAGCTGGCGTCAGGAATTTCCGAGTCCGCTCGTAACAGGCCGTTTCGAAGATGGGAAGGTTGATGCGACATTTGCGGTGGCTTTGTGTCTGGCGCGGGTGTTGAACTGCCGTCATCTACTGCCACAGCAGCTGCTCCTGTGCCTTTCCTGGCAGATGTCGTGGGGCCTCCTTTCTTTGGGGCTTTACGACCTCTCGAGGCCATGATCGGTGCGTCATCCTCATCATCGTCATCGTCTTCCGCCGCATGCAATCTCCTCTCTTCTGCTTCTACCTCTGCTCGATCTCTTACAGTGATCTCTGGGATGAGCGGTGTCAGCTTATCAGCCTCCTTGCGCATATACAGTGCCTTCTTTCTAAGAGGGTGCGCCGGATCCTGATTGTACTTCAAGCAGTTCGCCCAGATCAGGTTCAGATCGTCGCAGAAGTCCCGCTTGCTCTTGTATCCGAATTGCTTCAGCTTCTTGATCATAGTACCGATGTCCATGGGTTTCATAATGATTTGGTAATAGTCCGGCGCCTCCCTTTTGCTGACGCGCTGCAGGAAAGGTTGTGCGTACTCGGTCATGGCCTTCAGCTCCATGAGCACTTTCTCCGCAGCTTCGTACAGCTCTTCTTGCCCAACCTTGTCCTCGCTCGCCCACTTGCTTCGGCCTTTCCTAACTTCCGAGATGAGTGATCTAAGCTGGTTGTCTGAAGCTCTCACCATGTCGCGTTTAGCGTCAATGCGCGCAATGAGATGTTTGAGGGTCAAACTGGAGGATCCAAGGTCCGCGCTTCCCAATGAGCCTTGTGTAGCTACGGCAGCCCCACTATTGCCAGGTGCCATGTTCGCAGACGCCGCGCCATTGGGACCACCTGATGTCTCGGCTTCCACTTCGCGGTCTAACTCGTCGAGTTTCTGCTGCTCCAGCATCGCGTCGCGGTCATACTCGAATGTGTAGAACATGCTGCGGAAGCTTTGTGTCGCAGCGTCCGCCGCGGCCTTCTTGCTATCCTCCAACTCCTTGCGCACATCCTCGCTGCTCTTTCCCTGGTCCGAGGAGGTTGGTGGCCCAGACTTGGGAGGGGGGGCCTTCACTGCCGGAGCCGGTGGGCGCACTAGGTGCGGCGAGAGTCCATTCAGCAGCGCAGCTTTTCCCTTGCCCCTCAACGGGCTCTCCTTACCCTCATCATCTTCATCCTCATCATCATCGTCGTCGTCCCCGTAGTCGTCGTCGATTTGCCGGGCGGCCTTCTTGGGCGGAGCGGAAGTCTTGGCACTATCATCCGGGCCGCTTTCGGTAGGTGCAGCATCGAGAGGTTTCTGACTGGCGCGACGGTGTGCGCCATCGCCACCGAATAGCGCATCAATGCTGGCTTGCATCGAGTCCCAGCGGGCTTTGAGCATGGCGTGTATGGGGTCCTCGTCGCGCTCCTCCTCCTCCGATGCGGCGCCAAGGCCATGGCCGTGGCCGGCTGAGTCAATAGTCGCCGTCCTGGTCATGCTCGCCGCGCGCTTCGCGCTCGATCCATTAACGATGCCATTCGCGTGGGCGGCGCCGGCGCGTGGATAGCCATTGACTGCGGACAGGCGCGATGGTGTCGAACTCATGCCGCGGACCCGCACGTGGTGAACGTGTCCGCGACGTCGTCCTCCTCCAGCAGCGCCAGATGGGAAGAGTGTGCCGATGTCAGTGTCATTGGACACCTCGACTCGCGGCGAACACGATGAGCGTCAAATCAAAGGGTTCGCGATGGCTTTGGGTGGGAGTTTTGATGCACTTTGCCGGGCGTCCTTTGAGGGATGATGTCGGCGTCGATCGGCAGTCGGAGCATGCCCTGTGGAGGAGCAAAGCCCAAGGGCAAGCAACTCTGGCCGTGAAGATGAGAACTCTACTGTGCACCGCTCGAAACACTCCATATGCGCATGGCCAAGCACCCTCACAATGGCTTGGCTGTGTGCGCGCAGTATGTGTCTCGCAATACAATGTGCCGTATGCGCAGGCAAATGAATGTGGTGTCGGCGCATGCTGGCCTCCGCCGCTCTCCCAGTAGTTCTTTCATAAGCTCTCGGCGCGCGCAAGGCAAGGCACATCCGTCTGCTGGACAGTGGACACGCAGCTCGGAGATCCAGACGCCAACAACAACAACAACGTGAAGCGCTGCTCCCCCTCCTGCCACACTTATAGCCACTCCATAATAACCATGTCGCGATGATGCCAGCCGGACTGCATATTCGCAAGCCCTTTGCGGGTGAGTCTCGGAATCCCAGGTTCTGCTGCAGTGACATGAACACCTAACCAAGCTGCCTGGCTGTAGCTTCGTTCGCCGGACTGCTCTTGGTCTCAGGCTACTTGGGCTTGTCGGCCTCCAAGATACCTCAATATGGGCAAAGTGATAAGGGCTTGCACTTCATCACATTTCTGCTCCTCACAGTATGTTGCACCGCCATTCATTCCGCTTGCGACAAACACTGCCTAGCCTCCAAACTTTGACCTGGCACATTCTCACATATCCGTCTAGATCACTTTCTACTGGGCTGTAGAGCTACCACGACGGAAATGTATACATCTGACTTTGCTTGGATGCACAGCTGGACTCGGCATTGGATCTGAGGTTCTCCAAGCTCTACTACCCCATGGCCGCGACTTTGATCCTTACGACATTCTCGCGAACGTAGTAGGCTCAGGTTCTGCACTGCTTCTATGCTCGTGGTACCACAAGCGCATGCTGGAGCGAAGACGCAAGAACAAGCATTATGATATAGTGCCTGGAGAGGAAGGAGATCTGGGAGGCGAAGAGCGCGATATCGAGCTCGGAGAAGGGCCAGGGTTGGGAGCGCAAGAAAGTGGAACCATCTCCGCCGAGCACACGAATGGTCAGCTCATGACCGGTGGAGCAGCGAAGACGAATGTCACGGAAGAGCTAGACAACTGGGATGAGAATGAGGAAGATTGGGAGGAAGAAGGTGCCCAGGGTGCCCGAGTGACGGCTTCGGCAGGGTCCGAAGAGGAGCCCACTAAAAGGCGAACGGATTGAGACGATATGACAGTGAGACACCAGGCAATGACATGAGGCGGAGTGTATGATCGAGCTGAATCGAGCGCTTCGCCGATGTTTTACGTAGCAACTCTGACTAGGACAAGTTGTGCATTCTGACAGGCCAAGGATATTTAATGGGTTGCAGCGCTCGAACTAACAATACAGCACGTTCAAGATTGCTAGGATGCTATGAACCGAGTCGACATGATCTGTTGCCATCGAGCGTTAGGAGGAAGGCTAATCACCTCTGGTTGTCATATGCCGAGCTTTACGCTTACTTCACCACTTCACAACTTCACCACTTTCGGAGAAGAAACCGCAGCTTCTTGCACTATTCGTTGCTAACGTCGCTCAACTTGTGACAGCAGAGGAAATCCGATAACTGCACTGGGCGCAATGATATGGCAGGAGCATTGCAGTCACAATCTCAAAAGCGCAACTCCCAACTGTCCTGCTTCGTCGAATATCCACCCGAAATGCACCTTGTGCAAACGAGCTTGACATGGCCGCCACCTCCACCGCCAGTCTACCTCAATATGAGTCTCCTGTCGACAAATCTACCGCGAAGTCTCGCCGATCTACTACGGCAGACACGTTTTTGATTTGGGGGATCCACACTACCTTGAGCTCACTCTTACCAAGATCCCAAAAGAATCTCTGCCACAACTTTGCAAGTTTCGGCATTTACGGCTTGATGATTGTAGTCACAGAGAACTGCGCAAGATCATTGAAAGTACGAGAGCGGGCTTGCTGGCTGCCTCCGCAGTGCAACCTCGCTTATGCATTGGGAAGGCTCTCGATAAGCTTGTGGAAAGAAAGAGCACGATGCATACGCCTACCGCATGCATTGACGACCCCTGTCTATCTCCTGGGACAAGAATACTGGGGAGAACCGTTGTAAGCCTGCAACACACGACATCTGCGTACCTCCAACCAAATCTCGGGCCTTCGACGGGCCGAAAAGCATTGTAATTTCCTCATCAAGCCTCTCTCTCTGTCTCTTTGTATCTTAGCATCTTCCTCGCATTTCCACGTTCGAGAAGCTCTTGGCCACGCTCATTATCTTATGTACCGTCACCGAGATCTTGCTTCCGCTGCTTCGCGCGTTCAAGCTGAGACGCTGGTGTAGGTTCCGGCTCAGGC
This sequence comes from Pseudocercospora musae, assembly GCA_001578225.1. Taxonomy (NCBI): domain Eukaryota; kingdom Fungi; phylum Ascomycota; class Dothideomycetes; order Mycosphaerellales; family Mycosphaerellaceae; genus Pseudocercospora; species Pseudocercospora musae. Next base: position 54,682 of record LFZO01000037.1, on the reverse strand, counting down.
TCTGGTTCCACCGCACGTTGCTTGCCTTGCGCCTTATCAGATGGCATCGCAGCAATGGCGTTGTCAACAACAGCATGATTGTTGCCCCTTTCGCTCTTGTTGACACCCTCAGCGCTCCTCGCCGAAGCACCAATCTTTCTCGCAAGTTGAAGCATATCAGCTGCAAGAGCCACCGGCGCCCACTGTGGTCCGACATTGGTACACCAAGACGCCGGCAAGGGCCCCTTTCCTAAGATGTCGGGACTTCAATCGATTGATACATAGTTCGATCCAGGCGGACGGACCTCTTGGGAATCAGGAAACCTTGCCTCAGATGCGTCCTCGACCACAGGTCTTCTTGCTCCAAGAGGCACCGCATCCGGACCAGTCCATGCTGGCGCATATGGTAACTTACTTTTCGGCGCCAGCACGAAAGCCGAGTTGTGCTGATGCTTGCGACGGACAACCGGTGTGCCCGTTGCTCTAATAGATGCCATCGTGGTACAGTCTCAGCGAATGCTTCGACCGGCGACTCATATATATAATATCTGTATAATAACTGGACGACAGCAAAGTGTCTCAACGATATAGACAATGCGACAGCCACGTGTCTCTATCTAATGTTCATGTCAGACATGTTCGTGTCGAAGGAGCCATGTCGCATCAAAGAACAAAGTAATATACCTCTCAAGATAGTATAATAGTGAGGTGTAGTAGAGCATAGTGAGTAGTCGTGGTTTACAAGGGACGCAGGAGGCAAATTATCCTACTTCGAAATCGACGGCGTTATACTCCCACTTCATGGGCCCGTGCTCGATCGACTCATTCCACAAGGCATGCATTTCTGAGTGTCACCAGCTCACCTTGCACAAGTTGCATGGAACTTAGGCGGCACGGCATCTTATGATTCTTATCCGGCTTGGGATCAAATGTTATAATGCTATCACTATCCAGTCACATCTATTTCCCCTTGTGGAAGCTATACCGTCGGTCCGAAGTTGTTCCGGTAATGAGCTCTCGACCATCATTGAGGTATCAGAACAGATTCGCAATCATGCCGCGATCGAAGAGACGTCCGTTAGTAAACGCAGCACTCTCCTAGAATACCGCGCCACCAATAATGAAGATCCGTTCCTCTTCACGTCGGATCCACTGTACCACCTTGTTAGCACCTTTCGCCAAAGCCGCTCTCGTAGTATTCGGTCCGGCAACACAATACAGTTCGAAGAGCGGCGTTTCCCACGCCAGAGCCGTAGAGTCATTCGCAATGCTATGTTGCACTTTCAAATGCGCTGCTCGGGAATGCATACTGTCGTGAAGCTGAGAATACAGATTCATCAGCCGACGTCTGGCAACGATGCCGGTGAAGTGTGGTTCGAAGGACGGCATGACGAATTGTACGTTCGCTCGAGATTTGTAGAGGAAGTGTCGCAGAGTGGTGCCAGGGACAATTTCGGAACATGGGGCATGGCCTTTTCTAATTGCAGTCTTGATTGCGGTCATGCTGCCATTGGCTTCAAGTTGTGAGATGAGTTGGTCGCGCATCTTGCGTAACTCGAAGAAAGCTTCCTTATTGGCACTTATGAGCACGATGGCGAGCTCGTCATCTTTACCGGCGTCTGACTGTCGCTCTCCAACGGCTTCTGTCGTGCTCTCATTTGTTGCGAAGAAGCTAACGTACATGTAGAGAAAGCCGGTGTTATTGAACCCAGGTAGACACAGTGGGATCCAGTTCTCGCCGCCGCCGGCTCTGACGCTGCCAGCTTCGAAGAGCATGTTGAAGATCAAATGCAAATCTCCAGGATGTAGGGAATGCTTCTTGGGTCGCACAACACTGACGAGCCGACCGGCAGCTACGATGAGACCGTAAAGCAGATTCTGGGAACGAGCCTTGAGTAATGAGTCGTTAATGGTTCGTCGTTGCGTCTTACGTAGACGCAGACATTCAAGCGCGGAGAGTAAGGTAGAGGGTGAGCCGCGCGTGAAGCCATCAGCAAGCCCATCAAGGAGGACATCGGTGCCTTGCAAGGGCCGACGTAGATCTGTAGACGGCCGATTGCGAAACATTGTCTCCATACTCGGTAGGGTCAGAGTCGACAGGATCTGCATGTACAGTGACTCGAGCTGATTCCTGAGTTGTGCCTCACTTTCTGGTAGCTTACTGATTGCAACCAGATTCAAGGGACCTCGAGAAAGCATGACGAATTGAGTCCCGCCGGCATGAAAGCTTTTCAGAGGGTCGTTTTGGTCCTGGTACATGGAAATCAAAGTTTGTGCTACACCAACGTAGTGACTGATTTGCTGATCATCGCCATGTCTGCTGTAGATTGGCTTGCCCGATGCAGATAAGATGAAAAAGTGCTTGAGCTTTGCTTTCCAGCTGAGCAAGAGGTCATCTTCCGCAGCGCCATGCTCACCGAGAGAGGTGACATCATCGAACTCATGCTGGATTTGATCATCAAGAGCCTCATCTTCTGGAAGCAAAGCCTCGAATGGGTCGTCCTTTTCGTTTTGAGCGTTCAGGCCTTGCCAGTCTAAAGCACCGTCACGGCCTACGACATCGCCAAGGATACTCTCGCCGTCTAGCCGGGCGTCGAGAGCAGGAATGTAGGATTTGATGGAGGCCGAGTCATCGCCGTCACTGATGCCTCCATTGCTCACGAAGCGACCGAAGTGGGTAAAGGAGTGCTTGCGAGAGGTCGCTTTGCTCGCTGGAGACGACGGCGGGCTTGCATCTCCGGCGTGAGTGTGTGTGTGGACGTTCGTCGACGATAAGGCTGTTGTTGGAGTCGACAGGAGCTGTGGTCTGGATGATTGTTTGGATAATCTAAGGGAGCCCGAGTGCGATAGTGGAGGCCGTGGGGGAAGCGGAGGCGGAGGCGGAGGCGGTGTCAGCAGCTCTCGGGATTGCGCCAGATGGGAGTCGACATCAGTGGCGGCTTCGGTCGGTCGCGAGTCCTTGGCATCATTCCCGTCGGTCTCTGGCATTCTTCATCGACGAAGACATCGAACCTCAATCAGCTTTCCATGATAATCCTCGGGCATTCACGTGATCTGTGGCGTTGTTCTACCCTAAGGCATTCCGGCTGCCACGCTAAGCCCCAAGCAGACAGACTTCGATGCATTGGCACGTGAATATAGCACCGTGTCTCGTGTCTTTACCGCTCCCGACGCCCACATCTCTGCACATCAGCATCAGGTGACTCGTCTCGCTGACAGCCTGACGCCGACGGCAGCGCTCTCAATATGAGCTTGAAAGCAGCCGCGGGCCGCGCTTCCATGTCACCGCCAAGCTCTGGCCGGTCTTCACCAGTTCCGCATCGCCAGCGCCAGCGCCAGTTACGCCTGGCTGTGGCTGCGGAGAAGGGTATGTGAGTTTGCCCAGACTCTCACATGTAAAGCACCGCATTGACGCATTCAGACCTCTTCAAAGCCGACAAAGGCCTGCGAAGATATGCCTCGAATATCGATAGAGCCCTTGTTACATGGGAAATATCTCCAGACGAGTGGGCTGATTACATTGCCTTCTTGGCCCGACTCTTGAGGGCCATCCAAACGCATCCTAGGAATCTGTCTCTTTTGCCTCACAGCAGTGCTATTGCGACCCGCCTGGCCCAATGTCTGAACCCGGCATTGCCGGCTGGCGTTCATCAGAAATCTCTGGAGCTCTATTCGTACATCTTCGACACATTCGGCCCCGACTTCATCGCTGGCCATCTCCATGAATTTCTGCCCGGTCTGGCACCAGTACTTTCATTCGCGTCTTTGTCAGTGCGACCCTTGGTCTACCATCTCTTCCAAAGTCATATCGTCTGCCTTTCTACCTCTCATTTGAGACCTGCACTCAGATCGATCATACTGGGAGTTTTGCCAGCCCTGGAGGAGGGTCAAGGCGACGACTTCGAACGCGCTTTTGCCATTCTGAATACCTTGGAGATACGCTTTGCTCCAACACGTGAGGATGCAGTCACCAGCAGAGACTCCGATGGCTATTTCTGGCAATGCCTGTTTCTTGCTGTTGTGACAAGTCCTTCCAGACGACAGGGAGCGCTCAAATATCTCGCGCGCCAGCTTCCCACATTCGGGCGCTCTGCTGGCGCCGGACAACAATTGGACACACGACTTTCTCGCAAAGCCGATTGTATCGTCGCCCTCGAACCAGGCTTATTGATCCGATGCTTCGTCTGCGGACTTTTGGACCCGCAGATCCTGGTGCAGCGAGATTTTCTCGACATCATGGTTGCGAATTTGCCATTATCTTCTGTTGTTCTACAAGAGAAAGTAGCTTCGGAGGATCTCGATCGATTGGTGCTAGCCGCGATACAAGTTATACTTCGGAGAGACATGGGTCTCAATCGACGATTGTGGAGCTGGTTTCTTGGACCGGAACCCAAGGAACAGCCTGAAAGCAGTCAGCCGTCCTCGCCACAGCTCACGCGGAAGACCTTTGAGGAGTCTCGCGCAAACCAGCAGTTGCGATACTTCACGAAATATGGCAAGGACAGTCTGGAACGATGCATCATCAAAATGCTACAAAGCTCCGCAGATGATGTGACACAAAAGTCTAGACCTTTCAGAATATGCCTTGCCCTGATGGATCGATGGGAAATTGGAGGTCTGCTTGTTCCAAAGGTTTTCCTTCCAGCTATGCGGAGTCTCCACGATTATAGCCTCGTGACGGAATCCACTGCTTCGGCCGAAGTAATCAGAAGCGCCAGCGGCTTCTTTGATGGCGTCGAAGCCAGTCTGATTTGGGAATGTCTCTTGGGCATTCTTCGCGAGGCGCTAGGGCAAGGCCGGTCATCAAGACAGAACCTCAAGCTTTTTCGCTGGATCATCGACACTTTCAACGTCCGGGATGAAGAGATGTTGACGATCCACATTCCTTACTCAATGGCCTATATGGCAAGTCACTTCGCCTCGCAGTCGCTCTCGAGCGCTTCACGTCTTGCTATGCTGAATATCACCATAAGACTACTCAATCTCATTCCAGCACCGATGATTTCATCCAAGCCCAGTTTGTCGCGGAACGGCGAGACCCTTACGGATTCCAAGATTCAGAAGCTTGTCACGGAGCTTTACGACAATGCGCAACACTTGAGCAGTGACCAGGTGCCACCGCTCGTGAACTCAGTAGCGGGACTGCTATGCTCCCGGATCAGCCTTGTCATCGCGTCAGCGCTCGAACACTCTGACGCAGACTTGTACTCTGGTGCTGTCTCAGCGATGGGGGCCCTTTTGTCAAAGACCGATGCTGCGACCTTGGAGGACTCAACGTTGTGCATAGCCCTTGTAAAGGCTTTCAGCTCGTCGACCCCCGCATCCTCCGACAGACCATTTCCAATCTTGGCTTCCACAGTCTCACTCCTATCGTGCCTGTGTCAATCAGAGGCAGGAAATCTCATGGCCGAGGCGGACGTTGTTCAGATTGAACCTGCTTTGACAGCCGGCATCTGGCACTACATGTCTCCCTCTCTCCCGAAATTTCACATCGAAGCGGTCAAGTCTTTCTGGCAACTCGAGGATCTACTAGCTTCACGCGAGACCTTTCATGCTTCTGTAGTAAGTCTCATGAGAAGGACTCGGAAGAATTCATCGACCCTGATGACCGTAGGGAGGTCTGAGTCGATCCAAAGATTCGCGGTACTGTGGACACACTCAATATCGCTGGCCGCTGGGAATGGAAGGCGAGGCAGCTCCATGACGGTCTTGAGCGATTCTAGACAACTCGTGCGAGCTCGTGAGATACTCGAGAAGCCGTTGCTACTCATTCTCGATGCGCTGGAATATCCAAACGATCCTGCATTTGAGGTTGCGAAAACTTGGCTCGCCCACTTACCTTCGCTGGGCCGAGTGTTCGAAGTGGTCTTGGAGCGACTCTCAGTCATCGCTCGAGACATCGAAGCAGACTCACAGTCAGTTGAGCGTGTTCGTCATCGATGGCGCCGTGACCTAGCGCGAGAAATGGACTACCACTTGGGTCTCGTGCGGAGTCTCCTTACCCATGGGACACAGTGGACGTGGCAATGCATCTCAAATACAGTCGTTGTAGAACCCACAAGGAGCGGAGCAACTGCCATTGAGGCATTGGTCGGACACTGCATGCGACTTCTCTCTAGCGAAGAGCACTCCTCCGTCCAGCTCCACCAGCGAGCTATCTCTATTATGGGCTTGCTGCTCACAAGCTCCGCTGCCGCAGATTTGCAAGGCATGGATCTTGATGCGCAGCTACTGGACAAGCTGATGGCATGCATGAGAAGCGAAATGTACGCCTTTCAAGGTGACATATTGAACCTCATTCATCATGCCTTGAAGCTACGACTTGCAAATGCGGCAGCGCGAGACATCAAGGAAAACTCACAACTTGTTCCGCCGAGTACGAAACGGCCTTCGATAGCATCGCCATCTCGTTCGGACTCATGCCCTACTACAAAAGAATCTCTGGTCGGCACGCCACCTGAGATTTTCACATGCCTACGAACCGGCTTTGCAAGTCCCAAGGCTCGAGACTATCTCGACAAGTGGCTTGCATTTCTCGCGAACATACTGCCGACCTTTGCAGATTCCATCTTCTCTAATCTACTTCCGCTCGTTGAGACCTTCCTGAGCGAGCTCACGAAATGTCATGACAGCTTAGTCGCGCTGTCCACATCAGCCGATTCCAACGGCATCGCGGCTCCGGAGAATGTGATCATGAGCCTCCTTGAAGGCTTGGAAATGGTTCTCGACCGGGCCTATGACTGTCTCATGCAAGAGACAGTGAGCGAGCCTGCACTAAAGGAGGTCGAACCACGTGCAGGTTTCCTCAGCAACGTCACGTCTGGGGTCTTCAAAAGTGAGGGACCGCCAAGTCGCACGACAACAGCCAACAGCCGACTCACGGTCATTCTCGCATTCCACGACTCTATTCGAATAACGTTGAAGATGTGGCTGTGGGCTAGCGATGTACCTGATACTTCAGGTCTTGATCAGCGTTGTCTTGCCACCACAGCGTTTAATGCGCTGAAAGTCCGCAACAAGACACGGCACTTGCTCCAGCAGTTGTTCTCACTAGAACCACTAGAGAGCTTAGAAGTCATCATATCGCATTGGTGCACTGCGCCGACGGATCAAGAAGCATCTTCGGCGCTGAGTCTTCTGCATGTCATGCAAATCTCTACGCCTAAAAGCATCGTTCCCGCTGTACTCGATGCGTTATGCACGCGTACAAATCCATCGGCCATTTCACAGGATCGCCACTCCAGCTTGACTCTTGACATCGAGCCTCCGAAAGTAGCTGCGTTCTTTGCCTCATATCTACACTCGATTGAGGATGACGCGATGGACGAGGTATGGCCCGATTGCATTGCATTTCTTCGTGACGTTCTTGCCAACCCATTACCATATCGTCAAGTCTTACCTCATCTTCTCTCCACCATCTTGCTTCTGGCCGAGAAGCTTAATAATACCAACTTTGGAGAGCAACGCAAGATGCGCAAGGATCTTGGTGATATCTTCCAGAGGCTGCTGAGTGCCACGTTCACAACTTTACCATCTGGGTATGTAGCGGACCCGGTCACACACACGGCTCACAACGGCGACGGGGTGACGAGGACCACTGCCCTAGAACGATCGATGACACTGACATCTGTCCTGAGCCGCGTCGCCGCCAAATTGGACGTCATTCTGGACAGCCCGGAAAGAATCACCTATGCTGTCAACAACATATCGCAAAACCTGGTGTCGCCAATGTTTCACGCCAAGTCCTATCCAAGAAATGTCACAAAGGAACTGCTCGAACTGATTGTCAATCTATCGCGGAAGGCGCCTACTGCCAAGGCGTGGAGGAAGGAGGTTGCTGATAGTTTCAATGATCCCCGGCTTCTTGCAAGTTCCCCGGCTCTTATGAGGGAAGCTTGGTTTGCAGTGCTTCATCAATGGTCGCTGCACGAGAAGGATCGTGTACCAGAGCTTCTGTCTCGGTTAGCACCTCCTTCAAGTGCTGGCATCATGTTCGGAGTTGGTGCCAGCGCTGCTAGGCTAGAAGCAGATCGCAAGACTCAACTGAATCTACGACGGATATGTCTGCTGCTGCTGGCCTCTCCCGAAGACACATACGTTGCGCATGTGCGGACCACCGAGGAGAAAATTTCTGAGCTGTTCGAAGCGAGTCCTGCATCGTCGCCATCTTCAGCGACCAAAGCTGAGCTATTCATGCTGTGCAGAGCGCTTGCGCTTTCGGTCAGCACATTTCAGCTCGCGCCACTGTGGCCGATCATCAACGACAAACTACAAGCAGCTCTCAGCTCATTGCTACCGGGTTCCACGACCGGAGATGATTTCAACAATCTGACACTTTTCCAGGCGTGCAAGCTCCTGGACCTGCTGATCACGCTATCGCCAGATGACTTCCAGCTTCACGAGTGGCTGTACATCAGCGATACCATTGATGCGGTCTATCAACCAGAAGACTGGGCCCCGACAGCCTTGGCCGATCAAGTTGCCGAAGTACTTGGCTCATCGAGTAATGAGGATGGCTTGACGCCGACCACGTCTGTCGTGAGATCCACTGGCCGACGCAGAGCACTTCTTGGTGATGCAGAGGACAAAGAGGATATCAAAGCAATGCCAAGGGAGGACTTTGTGCGAGCAAGCCTCCGGCCTTTTCTCAGTCAGTTAAGCATACATGCTTATGAGGGTGTCTACAGCCTCGACATGCCGAACACTGACGCTTTAAGAGATGATTTGCTTGCGGACATACTTGATTTGGGCAGTATTGTAGAATAGATCGCCTCGGTTGCACAACGAGGGAGAAATTAAGTGCTGAAGAAGCACTAAAATACAGATATGTAAGGCAATGCAGTCGTGTCGTTCCCATCTTTGCTGGTTCCCTTCGATACATGTAGACTTCAGGTTCCTCTTGGGGGTTTCTGCGTCATTGCTCAAGGGCTGTGCAATTTTCGAGCAGGTACTGATCAGTCGAGGCTGCAAGCACTCCACACCTGAGAAGTACCTGGATCCATCTTCATTCTAGAGATCTCCACCACGTCGGCCAGTGACAGCATTCCAATAGCAAGAAACGATGGCGATGCCGACCTCGTCAGAAGTCGTGAGTCTCGAGACGCGCAACGTTCGCCGTGAAGCTAACGGCTCTGCAGAACAAGTTCCTCCGCGAAAACGCATTGCCTGTCACTGCCGTAATCGAAGGCATAGTCCTCTGCATCGTAATGATATACTTCCTTAACTACGATCGAATCCTTGAGAAAGACCTTCCTCATCACTGTCGCGGCTACACCACCACCCCTGCACGTGCACTTTGAAAGTCAAAGTGAGGCAGCTTCATCAAACCTCGCAAGGATACACACCAAAACATCAACAAACATCAGCCAACATCAACACTACCGCCATACCTCAAAGTCCCTCAAATCACACCAAGAACCTCATCCGCCTACCGACCGAACGTCGCCCAAAATGCCTCTCTCAGAAAAACAAATGAAATATCTAGCCCTGGCATGGCAATGTTTCGATACCGAGCCCAAGGCGAGTGACATCCCGATCAAGCTCCCAGTTGACTACTGACTGTGGGTGGTATTGTAGATCGACTACGAGAAATTCGCTCAGGTCGCAGGCCTCAAATCCTCAGCCTCAGCACGAGAACTCATGCGCGTGACCAAGAACAAGCTCAAGGAAGAATACGGTGCGCTTTCAGGACAAGTTCAGACCACGAACAGCAATAATAATCATACTACGCCGGCGAAGAAGGTAAGACGTCTTTTCTGGTGAGCTCGACGAATCTTGCTAACTCGCATAGAAGTCCACTCCCGGCAAGCGCAAGAAGGCTACAACGCCTCCTCAGGGATCTGGAGATGAGGATGGTGGGGATGATGAGGAACGAAAGACGCCTGCTTCGAAAAGAGTGAAGAAGACTGCCACCAAGGCACCTCCAGTGGTGAAGTCTGAGCCGACGCAGGATGATAGTGATGAGGATGGGTTGAGTTTGCTTTGAGTGGTGACTCTGGTGTGCGATGCGATGCGAGAAATGCGAGAAATGCGACGTGATTCGAGAAGTGTGACATGATACGAGCAGTGCGACCTAGACGACGAGATCTGAGACTTGAGGAACTGTAAAACTATGGTTTCGTGAGTTTCAAAAAAAGCTTGACTTCATTCGAGTATACACACATTTCATCTCTCTGCTTTTCCAGAGACGACGAAAGAAGATGAGACGGCTTTTGCTTACTTCTTACAGTACTGTCCTTCCCATATGCAACAGTCCAGTTCAGTAGTCGTAGTGGCCGTTCGTAGCTCCCATAGCTGCCTGCCCTGTCTTCTCACATGACTTATTCTATTCCGTAGCGTTTCCAAGAATCAACCGCCACCAACGCCAGCGCTTCGGGTGCGTCTTCAATTATGTTGCATTGCCATTTCATGCAGGCCGCATAGTAGTCCTAGAGCCACCTTGTCGGTGTTAGGCATCATCAGGGCGCCGAGGATCGCGTGTCCTTGTGGTATGCCTTCCCATTTCGGATGTGATCTGAGCTCGGCGAAGTCGTCATCGTCCCTGGGGTCGACGCCGTTCGTGATTCCATTCGTAGTTGCTGACACGGCACCGTTGGCGTTCGTGAATAGCTTTTGCGCACTGCCTTTGCCCGCCTTCTCTGCGAGTCGCTTCATCATGGCCAGAGCCCGGTGAGTGATGAGCTTGAATGTCTCCGTGTCCATACCAAGCTCCCGACCTTTCTGAGCGGCTGCTTGATTGCGATCGACAGAAAGCAGCGCTGCAAGATTCAGGAGACCAACAGCCCAACCATCTTCAGATTCAATCCAAGATCGCGCGAGCTCGGTATCGTTACCGGGCGCCAAGGTGGTCAAGATATCCGCAGCGAGCATGCCTTGAGTGAGGTAGGCTTTCCGTGCTTCGACGATCCGAAGCTGAGCCGTGTTCCCAATCGAGCCTTTGGATCGGTCTGGTAGCACTGAGATAGAGAGCGCGAATGCTCTGGTCAAGAGATCCAACGAGGACTCGGCGCCAACAGCCGATGAGCCGTTTGATGTGAAGATACTCTTGTACAGGGTCCGATTGGGATCTTGACGTGCAAGCAGCTTGGCAAGGCAGTCTATCGCAGGCGGTAGATATCTATGCAGCAGCGGCGAAAAGCTAACGAAGCGAATCTTGCCACCACTCTCGCTATAACTCGGTGCTGGTTGCGGTGCAAAGGCGAGGAGGAAGTGCAGGATGTGTAAGGCGTCGTCTCGTGCTGGAAGCTCCAGGCTCTGCGTTACGTTGGAGAGGAAGATGATGATGTCCTTGAAGAAGTCCTGAGTGTTGTAGTACGTCCGTAAAAACATGTTCCGGGTTCCGAGTAGTCGTATCGTATTACTTAACCATTTGATCAGCGGCGATGAGGTCAAGAGCCGGTGGTTGAACTCGTAGAAGGAGAAGTTCCGTAACACAGTGGTTATGGCTATCAGCTTGTCCGCAGCTCGATCGAGATCGTATTCGCGGGAGCCAAATTCGGGCACTTCTTGAAGTGTTTCGGCTTCCGCCTTTGCGCCTCGCATCACGTCTTCGTAGGGAGGAAGGTCCAGCGCGTCGCTCACTTCGACGGCATCTTCCGACAGTAGCTCGGCTTGGTCTTCGCCACAGTCCACCAGCACGTCTATGAGGTCTTCGCATTGTTCGAGATTTAGCGCGACGCGTTGATCATGTGAGATAGTTACGAGAGTGTCCAGCGCGTACCGGACCTCACCGTGGATCCCGGATGCCAGACTCAAAGTGATGGCTTTCGTGTCTATCACTCCCATCTCGTCCACGGTAGGCATATTTGGCATCGCTCTGGATATTGTTGATCCCAGATCAAACAGCGCTTGTATATCATGTCCACCATCTTGCTCGATTGATCGTACCTGAGGCACATAGCTTGTACTCTGAGGTTCTTCGCTCTTCATCACAGCGCCTGTTTCCTGCTTGATTGACGGCGTTCTTTGCTGCTTGGTAGCCAAAGGCGAGGCAGTTGATGGTTGCACTGCACCTTGCTGCGGTGTCATTTGTTCTGGTTTTCGCGCGCTGCTATTTCTCCGGTGATGCATGGCGGCTGTTGAGTTCATCATTTGCTGAGGTGTTGACATGCCATTCTGAGGTAATGAGGCGTTCGCCTGCACCGGTGTGCCTTGCTGTGCTTGCTGTTGCATCTGCTGCAGTTGCTGCTGGTACTGGTTTGTCTGGCCTTGCCCGGGCATCATCTTCGCAGGCGACTGTTGCTGCTGAGGATTCGAGAAGCCGGCCATTTGCTGCGCGTGCATCCTGGCTGCCTCCTGTTTCTGCTGCATCTTCATCTGAAACCACATGCGCTCATAGTGCGAGATGGCGCTCTGATGGATGTTTTTCAGCTCCTCAGCGGCCGAGGGAAATTGCTGCTGCGGAAAGCCCATTTTGAGAGCTACACTCGGCCATTGGTTGTTGCGGTCGACTTGCGCCGCTCCTCCAGCGCTGGTCACGACGGTCCAAAGCATGTACAAGTCTACCGGCTTGCTTCCGACCATGGGCGTAGGATTGAATGGTCTCCCGCTTTGCGCCGCGTGACCTTGCAGTGCCTTCATGAATTGCGCTCTCTTCGCTTGTGCCTGTTGCATTTGGGCATTCTGTTGCTGGCCACCTGGCATCATGTGGCCTGGTTGTCCTCCCATCGAGCGCGGAGGCACTACACCTTGTTGCCTTAGTTGAGCCTGGTGCGCAAGCAGTTTGGCTTGGTATGCGCGCTGCGCATTGGTCGCGTTGTTGGCCTGGATATTGCCAATGCCGTTCATGGCCTGCATCGAGGGCATGCCAGCCATGGACATTGACGGGTTCATCGCGGCGTACTGCTGACCGTACTGACCCATCTGGCCCATCTGTCCTTGCTGCATAGCATTGGGCGTACCTGGCATGCTGTTGCCGAAGGTTTGGCCTGGAAAGGGACTCGGCGATGCTGCGATGCGCGGCTGCTGGCTGGGCGGGCGGAACTGCTGGTTCTGCATGGTGGGCGACGGCGTGGCATTGTTCGAGCCCGGCGGCTGCTGAAGATGTTGATATGGCGTCGGCGCGGCGAAGTTGGTGTTGTTGGTGGTGTTGTTGGTGTTGCTGCTGCTGTTGCCATAGGCGGGTGTCTGCGATCGCGACTGCGGCGGCGGTGATGCAGACATTCCGGAGCCATCGTGTTGGCGTTTCTGGGGGACGGTGGGCTGGAGGTTAAAGGTCTGTGCCTGCGGGCCATTCATGTAGTTGGCCATGATCGCGCCTGGATTGGCAGCCCATTGGTTGTACTGATCCATCGCTGCTAGACATGGTCAGTGGGGGCGCGCATCAGGTGGTGTCAGGTACGCGTGAGCGTCAGGCGAGGGTGGAAAACAGTAGGGCGGTGGGCTTAGTCGTCAGTCGGGGCTAAACAAGGCAAGGCCAGGCTGAGCTCGGAGATGACTGCGGCCAAACAAACGGGGTTGAGGAAATGCTGCAGGCCGTCTCCCGAGCCGAGAATCGAGATGGTGCTCCTCACGTGGCAGTTCAGGCAGTAAGGAATCAAGGATGGATGCGTGGACGGCGAGGACGGCGTGGACGCGCGCAAACACTCACCATCAGTTGGCCCGCTCTCCCGATGTCGCCGTCGCCGTCGCCGTCGCCGGTGCGCATGTGGGAGGTGATGGAGTTTCGACGGGAGCGGAGGCCCAGCGCTAGAACTAAAGTCGAGCACTCCCTCTTGGCGCACTGCCTTGCCTCTCTTCATCGACACTGCTGTTCTTGCCTACTTTGACCACGACTATTGGCTGTCGGGAGAGCAGGGTCTACGCCGACTCCAGACGCCATCTCAGTAGATCTATTACCTCCTTCACGCCATCGAGCACGGCAGGATTGTCGTCTAGACATTTGCTTTGCTCTGGACATTGTCCGAAACAGCTCTGCAATCAAATTGCGCCAACAGCATCCCTACCGAAGAATTGCACCACAATTGCGAACCACGAATACCATCATTATAGCACGCTTCATTGCGTACATCTTCTCCGAAACCTTTCCCAGCATGGGCTGGTTCTCTTCATCAACTTCCGAGCAAAACGCTCCTCCAGCTCCTGAAGCATCCAAGGATGGCGGATACATCGCGCCAGATCGGACAGCAAGAGCAGCATGTTGGGAAGGCAGAGATTCGTTCTTCAAATGTCTGGACCGTCACGACATCATCGACAGTGCGAAGCCAGAGGGGGACAAGAAAGCCAGAGAGCTTTGTTCGAAAGAGCTAGCGGAATTTGAGAAGACTTGCGCAAGTAGTTGGGTGAGTGATTCGCACTCCTGGTCAAGCCACAGAAGAGGACCGTCTGACTGAAACGTCAAAAGAGCGACCACGCGCTGACAAGAGCTACACCTAGGTCACATATTTCAAGAAGCGGCGAGTGATGGAGTTCCAACGAGATCAGACCCTGAAGAAGCTGAACGCCGAGGGCGCCCAGCCAATGCAGATGACTGGAAAATGATGAATCGGATACGACCAGACCAATACTCCACTCAGAATGCGCCATGTCCCTGCGCATCAAGTGATCTCTGCTCGGCCCATTGGCAATCTGTCGTTATCGAATCCTACTGGCCAAAGTAGTGATGACGTGAGAACGATCAAAGCAGAGACGTGTGATTACCAGACATGGCGTGCGGAGTAGGCCCAAACCCAGGACTGTCCGTCACATTTGCGCAATGCCTGGCAGTCGAAACGTGTCAGGCATCGTGCTACAGAAATTTGACCTGAGAGCTCTGGAAAAGAGGTGTTTGAGAGCCACGCGAGCTGAAACCAGCCGCAAGACTCAGCTGGCATCCAATGGTCGACAGTGTATAGGTAGATAGTGTATAGAGATGTACAAGAGATAGCTCAGCGCAAGGACAAGCCCATGCACATGACAAACAGATTGTTCAGTAGCGATGAAGTCCTCCGGCACCATATTTTGAACGCTAGTCGTGCAGCCGAAACCTTAAATCACCCTCAACTCAACTTCAACTTGGATTTGTGAATTGTTGTTCGGTGTCTGCAAAACCTCCGACCATCACCAGGTCGGCCAGAACGCTCCGAGTAGCCAGCCTCCAGTCTGCCAACCCCAGTCCGCTCCATGTTGTCACGAAAGCGCAGACCGCTGACTGGAGACACAAGTGGCGGCTGAGCCATGGAAGTGACTGCGATGGACGGCGGCACAACCGAGCAGCGACCACCAGACGGCAATGATGGAGGAGCAACACAGGGCGCCCCGGCAGAAAGCAATGTCAGCGAGTCCGCGAGACCTCTGGGCCCTGCATGCGCGTTGTGCGCCAGGCTCAAAATTGCTTGTGATCGCGGAAGACCCTGCAGTGTCTGCAGGAAAAAGCAGTTCGAGTGCTTCTACTGGAACGAGGTAACCAAGCGGCCGGTGTTTGCTTCACACGAGGCTTCTGGACTCACTCAAGATGATAACAACAGGCCCCTTCAGGCTCCAGCGGGCACGACTGGACATGGCCAGGTTCCAGACCCGACTCAGGCGGTTTACAATCCGCACCCAATCATGACAAATGGACCTTCAGCCATAGCCATTTCTGCGCCGTATAGCCCATTCCAAGGAACGCAGGTACCACAGACAGCGACGGCGTTGATTTCGACAAATCAACTTACCGACGCTCAGCGAATTGCCCGTGACTTCCATACGAGTCGTGGTGATCCAGGTGCAAATACCACCAGTCTGTCCGCCCTTGCTGGGTACTATGCAGATCAAAACGACGGCGGTCCCGGTCGAGATGGCGCACGACTGGCTTGGCGGCATGCCATCACATACAGTGGCGTTCATTCATACGACGATGACTTTGAACCTGATGACATAGACGGCACTGACAGACTTCTCGAGGAAGCTGGACCAACAAAGAGCAGAGGAAGCGGCTCTCGTGGTGGTCGAGGCCGACGCGGTTGGCGACAACTTCTTAAAGGGACCGAACATGAAGATGTCGGCAAAACGCCAGCTTCTCGCGGCGTGCCAAACATCCGCCGCGGTCGAGGTGTACGTGGTGGCCGACGCAGCAAACCAATAGATCCAGGTCATGATTTCAAGATGTTCATGCAGGAGGCCACTAAGTCATATTTCGACCTTGACTACGAAGCGGCCGCCGATGCTTGTCGGCAAGCCATTGGTGTGAACCCGGAGATCTTTGGTGCTCACTCTCTTCTCTCAACTATCTTGAATGCACAAGGACGTCGAGAGGATTCTATAAAGGCTCTCGAGTTTGGCGCGGTCACTGTGCGAAGTGCCGAAATCTGGGAGATGCTGGCTGGCAGGATTCTTGAGGCTCCACCTGAGCAACGCACATACGGACTCGTCCACAAGGCGATTGAATGCTATGCCGAAGCAATTAAGATGACCAGGCCAGAGACCGCTCAATTCGAACTTCGCGCTAGAAAGTACGAGCTTTACAAGGAGCTCGATGAGTCCAAGGGCTGTCGCATGGACTTGAGAAATATCCTCAAGATCTGGCCGCACAAGACATATTACATGAGAGAGTATGCCCAGCAGTGTGCAGCTTGGCATGACAGGAGTGAGCTCAAGAGTGCTTTTGACAAATACGAAGCCGCGTTCGAACAATACAAGAACGAAGAGACCTTTGGCGATGCAGACGACCCGACTGATCCTTGGGAGCACCTCAATACATACCTTGAGTTGGCGGACATGGTTGCGAATCCTTGGACCAGCATTTACAAGGCAAAACAGATAGCTAGGTGGCTACTTAATCGTCAGCGAGAGTCGTTCTGGGATAGGTTCAGTGGAGACGATCGTGAATTCGACATCACCAACGAGCGACGGGCCTACGTTCCGGAATGGCAGATGGGTAAGGCCAGTCGCGACAGTACGGAATATGGCGAAGGTCTTCCGATAGAGATTCGAGTTCGTCTGGGCATGTTTCGCCTAAAGATGGGTCTCACGCATCATGAGGAAGCACTGAGGCACTTCAGACCACTACTCGAATTGGAAGAAAATATCGGGGACTTCTGGGAAGTCTTCGTCCAGGTCGCGCAGGCTCTTCGAGGTGCCGGCTTTTTGAAGGAGGCTGCTGAATTCTATGATCCACTTCGAAGTTGGCCGGATGCCGTGAGCAAGATCTATGGACTGGACGAGAAAACATGGATGGCGATGGCAACATGCTATCATGCGGTACGAAGAAATGATGATGCCATTCTGTGTTACGAAGTGGTCCAAGGGCGCCAGGAGGAGAACTATGATCGAGCGAGTGCATCGTTGGCAAAGCTGTACGAAGACAAGGGTGAGCTCGACAAGGCTCGTTACATCTGCGACGAGTTCATCAATAGGGGTCGACATGATCTTCTTATAGACGCAGGGGTACAGATGGTGCCGGAGCACGTCAGAAATATGCCAGCGAGGATTCCGCTCCCTCCGCACATACCATCAGGGAAGGTCACGCCTGCCATCAAGCCTCGCATCGAGAGAGCACCACCGAGACCACTGATGCCTGTTGGTGCCGATCCTAGTCAAGCTCCATTACTCATGCCGGCTCCCTCTAATGGCACTGTGCGCAAGTCAGTCTCTGAAAAGGCTAAGACGGCAGGGAAGAAGCAGCTAGGGCCAATATCAAGGGAGGTGGAACTGCTTGCGGAACCAAAATCACGAATGCGAGCTGCCCGCGAGAGGAAGAAGAGGAAGCGAGATGAGATGAATATCTTGGAAGCAATCTGTGGGCCAGTGGCAGATTCCGAGCTTATCGAAGAGATTGCTCAGCAGACGTCCAGTGTCAAGCGACCAAGATTGACCAAGAGACCGAAAGCTCCTTCGAAAGCTGAAGCCAAAGCGCAAGCCAGAAAAGAGCAGCTCCTCGATAGCCAGGCACGAGTGCATGCTTTTTATGCTACAGTAAAGCTTCTATGGCAGCAAGCGAAGGATGGAAAAGATGACAGCATTGTTGAGCAGTGGATAGATGCCGCTCTTGGAATGCTCGGCGATTTTGCTGCACAGAAAGTCTTCTTTCCATATCGGGATAAAGGCGTGAATGTCAGAATCTCTGACAGAGAAGAGACAAGGCTGGTAGCTGACACGAAGGCTGGTGGTTCAGCCACGGAATATCTCGGGCTACCATTTCCTGAATGGCACCGCGTCTTTGTCGATCTCGCACTCTTCTACGCTCGAAACGCCGAGCAAGACAAATGCTATCGGATTCTGCAGGACGTCTTGTTCGCTGCAAATGTCTTCTGCCTGAACCGGAAGCTGAAGTGGACGCAAAACGCCGCAGCCATCTATTGCGGCCAGGTCTTCAATGACAGCCAATACCTCATCGAGCTCTCTCGCGACATCATCAAAGACGGTCAATGCCGCAGTGGCGAGTCATATCAGCTCTTCGCTGCCCTCAACCGCTTTTCATTTGGCAGCAACTGGTTCAGCGCTGGGCCTACCCAGAAGTTCATGCTACGACAAGTAAAAGCCCTCGACTTTTTGGCCATGAGCCCAGCAATGCGGGAAGGCTTTGACTGGTCAGCACAGGCACCTACGCTTGAGAAGAGGAGTGCAGAGCCTACTGACGATCAAGCGGAGCTGAATCCTGGAGTCTTGCTGACGTATGGTCACATGGTCGCTGTCGCCAATCATTCTTTCAGTGCCCTGCCATACTACTATCGAGCTCTCGCAGTACAGCCGGAGAACATTTGCGTCAATCTCAGCATTGCGGCGATGTGGATTCAGAATTCGATGAAACGACAGGTCTCCAATCGGCAATTCGGCATTACCCAAGGGCTGTCATTCTTGTACCGATACTACGACCTGCGTGTCGCGAGTGGTAAGGTCTGCCACCTACAGGAAGCCGAGTACAACACAGCTCGAATGTGGCATTACCTTGGCTTGACCCACCTCGCGATGCCAGCCTACGAGAATGTGCTGGGACTGAGCGAGCAGGTTCACAAGGAGGCGAGTCTGGATCAAGTTGCCGGCGAAGGAGACGGTGATGGCCGCTTCACTCTACAAGAGGACGGGACAGTTGCGGAAGTCCAAGACATTGAAGACTTTGCTCAGGAAGCTGCATTTGCACTCCAAGGCTTGTACGCTTTGGTTGGCAACGAGGAAGCCGCACGAGCCGTCACTGAAGACTGGTTGGTCATTTGAGGCTAGGCGCTTGGGACTACATAATGATTTTGAAGATACCCACATGAGTGAAACGCATGAAACTACGAAGCCACCTTTTGATCAACCACAGTCTTACACCGCATACTCCACTCCCCCTCCTGCACACTCAGACTCTCGTTGATGCACCGACTCGTCTCTGCGACAGCTCCCAACTTCGGCAGTAATTCTGTCCCATCACCTTCACATTTCAATCCAGGATAGATCAGACAAGTCGCATTCGCTCGCAGATACTGTGACTTGGGCGTAGTAAACGTCCCTTGCTCAGTGGGTTCCACATATCCTAAATCATCGAGGAAAACGATATCGATTTCTGTGGTTGAAGGGATTTGGTTGAGGACGATACAGGAGTTCTCCTCGGCGCTGTCAAGGGTCGTTGTTCCGGTGAGGTTGGTCCAGATTGAGTACTGTGGAAGAGGGATCAGAAAGAGCTAGGGAACGATGAGGAACGGGAGAAAGATTACGTATGCTGCTTCCTGAATCCGGAATCCGCAGTCAGGATCCGAGTAGGCTGTGTAGCGCCAGGGTGTGACTGTGGTGCTTAGGAGGATGGTCGTGTATATGGAAAGCTTGGCACGTGTGTGAGGCATTATTATTATTGTAGTCTGTGACTGAATCTGCAGAGCGCGCGTGAGGAGTGAGATCGTTGCTATGCTTGCTGCAAGGATCCGAGATTGAGGTTTTCTTCATCATCGATAGAGTTGGCAGGGTAGAACAGGCTGATTGCACGCAATGCGCCTCATGACGGATCTTGTCACACTTTGTGTATGAATATGTGTACGGCTTCGTCTTCCGCAGTCATCATCGCCTCAGGAGAGTTGTGATGGCAAGTATATACTCTTCCGCCGAGGTGCGGTGGTTAGCGGAGGGTAGACGACTGCCAGGGCGTCAACGATACTGAAACATGGCGAACAGTCTTATGGGAACGACGTCCTTCGAGATTCTAGGAGCGATATCTTTGTGATCATCGTCAACTTCATACAAGACAATGAAGGCCTCTGCCTACGGGAAACCGGCTTGCCAGTTAGTTCGCCAGGGCACAATATGCGCGAGGATCAAGACCGGCCACTGCTATTGCCAATGTCGCTCAGCATTATCGCCGTAAGGCGGAGCGGAAGAGTGTGGTCAGGTCGTGGGTGAAGAAGGAGAAGTATGCTCGCCTCCAAGTACAAAGGCGCAAACGGAGCCGGGCATCTACATCTGACACTATCTCGGGAGACCAGACTAGAAATCAGTGATCGTGTTAAGTGTGTGTGTGTAGAAAGTCACGTGTGTGGCTAGTGTGTGGCTTGACACGAATCACTGATTTCGAAAAGACTGCGGTGTGGCTGTGAAGTCACGTGTTTCTGGTCTGAGTAGGAGATAGCATCTGACAGTCTACAGAAAGGGCACTGTCTACCCATCACCTCCTGAATCTCCCGAGGACGAACTGCTTGAAAGCCAAGCCAACACCATGGGCTTAACCAAGGAGTCCAGGAAACATTCGAAATCGCATGTCTTGTCTCGCATACCTTCGGTTCAGTCAAGCTGCATCACGACAGTCCCCGATTCAGATCACAGCTTGCAGCTAATCTGCCAGGCGCACTACCGTTCGAGCCTGCTGGAGCACAGTCTTCGCTGAGTGCCGGACACAATAGCAAAATGGGCAATCAGTCATGACGCCTGCCGTGCTGCACCTGCAACGGTTGAGGTGGTCGCGGAGAGCCTCGTGGAGATCAACATGACAAGAAACGGCTGGCGGCGGACAGCGATTCCTGGTAAGACATGGTGTGCGTGGAGCGGTGCCATTTTGGGTTCGAGATGTTGAAAGCATCAATGCTCGAGGCGCGAGGTCTGACACGGGATATGGCTGTGGACTTGGCTTCCGGCTCTTGCAACGCCGGTGACGGAGCATATGATGGTCTAGCACGCTGGAGAAGGTCGGTGTCTGATCACACAGCGACGCGAACAGCGAATAACAATGGCGAACAACGCACACACAGCACACGCCACGAAGCTGCTACTGTGTACGGCTTAGGGAGCCGTAGTGGAATCCTTCCGTGCCGCCCTGCCATGCTGCCATGCTGCCATGCTGCCATGCTGCCATGCTCTCGGTGGCAGGTACGTTACTGTACATGTAGCATCCCAAACGGTGAGTATATGATGGCGCCGCAGCGTTACGGAAATACTTTCCCACGCACAGATCCTGAAACATTCCCACCAACCCGGCACTGGGCAGGCGCGATAATGATGTGATTCGCAATTCAATTTCGCAGTGCGTGAGCGGTGCCAAGCTTCCTTTTGCTTCTGCTCGAAAACTCTTCTGCACAGCCACAGCCACAGCTGCTTGTCGATCGCTCCTTCCATTCTCGACATCCGCGTTTCACCTGCCTGGAGGCTCCATGCTTTTGCAGGGCTCGGAAGGCGCCACTCCATCGCGCCGGGCGTTCGGATCGCATTATTCGCTTAAAATAACATTTTCCAAGGAAGGGTATGCAAAAAATGGAGGCTTCTTCCATGTGCCAGCAGATTGGGTTGAACTTTACCAAGAACTAACTCAGCTAGCGTACCATCATCTTATCATCAACAAAATGCCTGAGCCACTTGCTGATGATATGAGAGTACGTATCGGATATTGGTCTGTGAAGCTGCTCCAGCCTTTGCGCACCCCCCACGAACAACCTGGCAGGCTGGCACATGATCGACGAGGGGCACGACTGAGCATGCCGGTAATCCTGCCGCCTTGAAGGGTTGCGGCACACCGTGCATCAGAAAAGCAACGACACATCATCAGTCGATATAGACACGATACCCCGAGAAGCAATCATGAGCCTATGACTCGTAACACTTGATTATGTGCCGACTACCACTCGCTTGCGCAATTCTAACAGGCCGACCAAAAAGGCCCGCGCTCGATTGCCATTGCAAGTATCCGTGCGGTTGACTGATGCTATAGATCAGGAAACAACCATTATCCATTCTGAGCCCCTCAACAACTAAGCTATTCCGCCTGTTCTGCGAGCAGGAGGCCTGCTACGCTGCCGCTACAACATGGCCCTCCGTGTGCGTGACTGTGCTCTCACACAGGGAAAACCGTGCCCCAAACCATGTATTAAAAGGAACCAAAATGCTTGCTGCAAACGAATTCTTGTCCGGCCCAATCTTCGCTGTGGTGGGTATCATCGAAAAGAGAAAAGGGAGAAAAGAAAAGAGTTTGAGCCCGATATCAAAGGCTTGGTATCTCAAAGCGCCCAAGTCTCGAGGCGCGATATCTTTGACGTGATCCGTTCATGTACACGGTTGAGGTTGTTTGCAATAGTACCAAGGGAAGGCATAATCCGTCGTGTTGCTCGTCGTTCGTGATGTTAAGGAGTGATCTGTGCCGTCCATCATGGGATAGGCATCGCGGCAGAATCAAAATAGCAGCTTCAGCTCGTAACCGGTGGAGCTGACATTCTCGATGGTCGGCAAATCGCCATCGCACTGGATATCGGTGGGTCCGGCGTCCCATTCTCGCTTGGGTTTTACGGGAGTGTCGGGCTGGACCTCGCAAAATTCGGCCGTCATGTCCTGCCCTTCGGGGAGTTCGCGGACACAGTCGTCGTCAAAGAGTACGTGAAGACCATCCCTGTTGATTCGATATGTCCGCAGGACCTGTGTGGGTTCGATGCCGCACTTCATCGCCACGGTGTTGTTGAACGCTTTGAGTGACCGCTTCATCAAGTAGATGGCGCGGTAGTACTTGTCAGATGTCTTTCCAGCCACGCGAGGCTGGACGAAGAAGCACGCGACCGGCTTCACCGGTCTTTCGGGAGGAGGTCGGTAGCTGTGATCCACACCGACTGCCTCTATCCAGCCCGAGGGTGCGCCGTCGTCTGAGTTTCTGGTTTGAACCTTCGTAGGCTGGTTGTCGGGCGGGCTTTGCAATTGCTCGGGAATCATGGGCTGAATGTCCATGGTCGCGGTCTGCGGGTGGTTCCGCCACTCGTTCGAGTTTACTCGAGAAGGTCCGTTGATCGGGGTCGGCTGCTGCATCGTTGAATCTTTTCTGCTACCCATCAACGAATTGTTGCTTGGCGTGGGCGAGACTGTAGAAGATCCCTTTTCGTCACTGTTCCCCTCCCAGTTGGTGTCTGCAGAGTCCGTCCTGACCAAGTCGATTTCTCCCGTGAGCTTGACTGGTTGGAGATCTGGATCATCTCCATCTTCGCCGCGCAGATAGAGCACACTTGCAGGTCTCGTCGAAGTGAACATATCTTGCAGCGTCATGAGTTTCATGTGCAGGTCTTCTTCGGCGCTGCCTCTGCCGCCGTTGGAAGTCGCAGAAGTCATTGACCAAGTCCGTCTGTGTTTCGGAACCTTGCCGTGTCGATTATCAAAGCCTTTGGCCACCGAACCCGCTCGTTTTCGCTTGCCAAGATCGCGCATTCCAGACTCGATTTGCGCAATCTGCTGGTTGAGCTTGTCGATGGTTTTCTTGACGTGTGCGACATCGTTGGACAATTTTCGTTCGGCGCCATGATCTCTGAACAGCTTGACTTT
The DNA here is from genome assembly GCA_001578225.1 of Pseudocercospora musae. Taxonomy (NCBI): domain Eukaryota; kingdom Fungi; phylum Ascomycota; class Dothideomycetes; order Mycosphaerellales; family Mycosphaerellaceae; genus Pseudocercospora; species Pseudocercospora musae. The sequence goes on along the minus strand of LFZO01000037.1, from coordinate 31,054 downwards.
GCAGTAGCACACTTCTGGACCTGTGGGCGTGGTCGACTCTCCGACAGCTTCAGTCTTCGCGCACAGCCGAACAGGGATGCCCTTGACGCCTTTGGAGTGGCTGAAGTCGGTCGACAGGAAGTTGAAGCGGACAGAAATTGGGCACTCGGATGCGCCCACGGCTGGACTCCACGTCACGCAGAAGCCATCGAACGACGAGCACTCGAGGTCGACCTTTGGCTTGGTCGGGTCCTCGGCGCCTCCCATCTGACCGGAGTCGACATACTCGACGGCTTGCAGACGACCACCTCTTTGGTGCGCTTCATTCGTACCGCGACCTTCTTTCCACAGTTGCCAGCAAGCCGCAGGCTTCTGTCGTTGCTGCTCGTCTTCGAAGGATACGCGTACGAAGGTGCGGTATTTTGTGGCTGGTGCAGTCGTTTGAGCATGGGTATCGACGACGTTGAGCGTGTACGCTTGGCCCTTGTTCAAATAGGTCACCGGAATCTCATCTGCATGCTTGATCATAGCCGTGGGCGCATTCAATGTGACATGGTATCGAAATCTGTTCAAAATTAGCACGCGAGGTTCGTAATAATAAAGCGTGGCGTTGACGGATACGTACGTGTCGGCGGACGGATGCAGCGGAGGCGGTTGCATCGTGTTTTGAAGGTTTGGAGGGCGGAAGAGAAGGTCGGGCGATTGGTGCTGAGGTGGCAGTCCCATGTCGATACCCATGTCGTCGATGGGCGATTCTCCGACAGGGCCCTCGATGGACTCAAAGGACGGTTGATGGGTGAAGTGGGCTGGAGGAAAGGCTTGCTGCTGATGCATGTGGAATGGGTCGACATTTTGGAAGTGGTGAGGTTGGATGTGTTGTGGGAGATGTGGGTGGAAGGGATCATTATTGTTGAACGTTGCGGGCTGCTGGCCAGCATGCAAGGCACCTTCCGAAGTGGGCATGGACAGAGGTGTGCCGAGTCCCATGGCGAAGGTCGGTGTGTGCAGGTCGCCGGCCTGGTTGTGATAGAGGGTGTTGGAGGCACCGGGCGTGGGCGTGTAGTAGGCGGACAGGTGGTGGGCGAACATGTTGAAGGGGTGGGTGTTTGGATCCATGAGTGATGGTGTTAGGCCTGAAGTTCCAAAGTTCCAGGGCTCGTTGGAAGGTCTGGGAGTGGGGTCTGCATGCTTGATATCGTGCGGCTGATTGTGATTGTCGAGAGAGCTGGGCAGCGATGTCAGTGCTCGTTGGACACACGCAGTTGCCTGCCACGCAAATAGAGGTGATCTGTGCTGGGGATATTGTCACTTGTCAGAAGCGACAGGGAGGGGCCTACCGCGGGTTTAGCGGGACATCGAGGGCTTCGGCGAGAGAAGTGGTCGGCTGAGCCTGAGCCTGAGCCTGAGCCTGAGCCTGAGCCTGGGCCGCAGCCGCAGCCGCAGCGGGTGCTGGTGCAGGTGCAGGTGCACTCGAGGCTGGAGACGCGTTCGCGCCGGCCAGCTCGGGGAAATTGGCCTTGAAGTCGCGATACAGCTCGTCGCTGGGCTTTTGCGATGTTCTCCTGGTGGCATGAGGGTGTTAGCCAGCGCGCGCACGCCGCATTCGTGCATTCGTCGATGGTGAGGAGCGAGGCGAGCGTTAAAGTTCCAGCGTTGCGCAACGCGGAGCCTGCCCGCCCTGCCCGCCTGGACGCCGGGCGATCGTGTGGCTGTCCGACATGTTCGTCTTCGCAGCGAACATCGACCGACTCTGCTGCTTCACTCACCGATTTCGAAACATGGCCGGTGCGGTGCAGCGGGCGATGCAGTGCAGGCATGCAACGCTTCATCCAGCAACAACAACAACAGCAACAACAACACCACCGCCGGGACGCGCAGTGCCAGTGCGGAGGATTCAGAGCGAGAGCATGAAAGAAACACCACCAGCGCACGGCGGAGGGGAGGAATAATAGTGGAAGGTGAAACTGCGAGAGAGATTATGTTCAAGCCACAGCAGATGGCGAAGGCTCCTTGAATAAGACCACAGACCACGGGCCACTGCCACGGCCACGGCCACGGCCACGGCCACGGCAGAACTGGCCAGGGGCTGCACGTCTCGTCTCGCTGCCATCTGCCAGCTGCCAGCTGCTCGTTCTAGCGCCTCGACTCCCGCGCCTGCGTCTGCGCCTGCAGAACCATCCCATCCCATCCCGGTGGCGGAGGGAACGCTGCTATAGTGCCAGCGCCAGTGCCAGTGACGGTGCCAGTGCCAGTGCCAGAGCCAGAGCCAGCAAATGACATGTCGACACCGCTCTGATCCCTTCGCCATCCAATGCTGCGTCGTCTTCGCTTCCCACTCGCCCAATGAGCACTGCACTATCGACCAAGGCTCGAATTTCTCGAGCACCAGCACCGCCACAAAGAATCCTCGACACACCAGCCACAGTGCAAGCATGACACAGGCTGCGCGGCAGTGGTGTCCACATCTGTGCTCCACTGCGCGGCGTCTGACTGGCTCGATGTCGCGCGGAGCACACAGCACTCATGCAGAGCCCCGCCTAGCGCCATCGCTAGACCGTGCCCGTGTGTTCACTGTGGCTCGTTTCGTATCATTTCTGTCGCCGTGCAGTACATACTACAGCCGGCGCGGGCGCGAAGCTCACGAAGCGCCTCGTATACATAGGTGCTTCATCTTTTAGCTCAGCGTATGAGAGCTCGTGGCCTCCTTCAGACGTTTGTTCTTGCATTCATCCGCTCCATCCAGCCTCTCCCGTGCTGGGCAGCAACGTCCGCACTCAGACCCACTGAGCGAATACTACATGATGAACGAGAAGGTCCGCCCGGGCCCCGCTGCTGCCCAGGCCCAGGCCCTGCCCCGTCTGACGTCTCGCACAGTGCACACTCACAGTGTGAGACCGAGAGACATGGCCGTCTGGAGTTGCGCGTGTCAGTGACGTCACGTGCCATCACTGCTGCCCGCTGTCCGCTGTCCGCTGTCCGCTGTCCGCTGTCCGCCATCAAAACTCTCCTTCGCCCTGCAAAAAGATGCGCACGGAGAATGCATCATCCCAGCTGCACATCCCACCTCCCCGGTGTCGTGCAAAGAGTGCCGACCTGTGCGTGCGCATAGCGAAGCCAACCACCACTCGTCCGGCAGCTACGTCTACTGTACATCCCCCTCGCCGCAGCAGCAATGATTTCAATTGCTTGTGCTCACATTCCTGACGAGCTCGGCATCCGAAACGTCCACTGGTCGTCGCGAAATGCTTCAGAGTATACTCTGCAGATGATGTGTCTGCGCCACATGCTGCTTGTGATTCAGCACACTGCACTAGCCGAAATGAGCGCCGGAAATGGTGCTGAACACCCTTCCTATAGGAGCTATATCAGCAGCAACCGTTGCCACTGCTCCGTCATTCTCTCCACACTCGTGCTATGATTCGGCGCACAAAGGCTCGCACCGCGGTGAGGCTTCCGCTGAGAGCTGTAATGTTCCTCATTTCAGCATGGCCTTCCTCATCTCACATAACGGATGCCATGCCAACGTGGACAGCGGAGCCCGCCCTTCTACATGTCTCTCGTACTCTGGCGTGATGAGCGCCATCAAAAGCACGGCCGCCAAGGCAATAGAACTATGGTGAAGAAGACCCACTGGGCTTGTGAATCGTCGATGCCCTGAACATCTGCGACCGTCGAGACACTGTAAGATGCGACCTCCTAGTGCTTCGTTTCGGCTGCATACGCGGCGGACACGGTATGTTGGACAGCTCCTACTCGTTCCGAGACGGGATCGCGTTATGCAGATGCCCAGTCACGCGCGCAACCGCTTCCGCGAAGTTGGTTCGCGAGTGTAGGCGTAGTAGATGGTGTCGCCGATGGCTTCTGCGAGCCATGCAGAAATCGAACGTGGAAGCCACTGCTTGCACGATTCCTCCGACAAGCTCATCGACAGCATGGCGAGCCTTCAGTGCAAGCCATACTTTCTCGACTTGTGATGTGGATGCAACGCTACCCTGGCCGCGCGCTTGAGAACGTTTCGGTCCCGCCTTGTGGCATTGTGGCACCCACACGGTGGCATCCGGAGGTTTTTGCCGATGGATTGTGGCATTTCGGCAGGGCTGCTGATCGACAGACCACGTTGTCGCGATCGTGCACAGCCACAATGTGCTGCAGCGGCAGATGCCACAGGCCTGCTGTTTGGTTCTGGCCGCTGCTGCTCCTCACCCAAAGCTGACGTGGTCTTGCAGTCAGTCTTCTGACCTGGAGTCGATCTTACAAGAGCATACGGCAACTCTCACGATGATCCTGCCTGACCATGGAGCTTGTCCGACGATATCCATGAGGCTCGCGGCAGCCACACCAAGTGCGTCACTGCAGAATGACAGAATTGACGGGCCGTTCGATGTTGTTCCGCCGGTTTTTAGCCGGCGTGCTCTTCGAACCACGAACTTCACGCCAACACCAATCTACCTGCCACAGCCGGAGCTGGAGCCGAGGGTCTCGAGCGATGCGTTCACGGCAAGACCTCGGAGCGACAAGATATGACGATTGATTACGATCAACTTCATCTGCGAGACGTTGAGCAAAAATTCGAGTGCAAGAGTCCGGCTTGCGAAGCAGTTGCTGTTACTCTCCAGGTACCGTTGTCAGTGCCTGTATCAAAGCACTTGAAACGCGCTTGGAAAGCATGATCCCTGCCTATACCTACCGGACCCATGTCATTGTGTGTACAGTGAGCTCAGAGTTTGCCACAGAATGATGGATGCCGTGCTGCCAGCACAGGACTCTCAGACACCGTCGCCAGTGTTGCGAGAGGAACCGATCAACGAATCTCCGCCTTTGAAGACTGCATGACTAGTTGGCTTTCATGTGAGGCAGCAGGCAGCATGACAAGCTCTTGCAACACGTACTTTCATGCACGTCTTGGCAGAGATGTGTCACGATAGGCCTGCGAACAGTGTGACAACACTGGGTATCCCGACCCGCGTTGCTGTACTGTACATGTGGGAGGTAGACCGACTGCTGCCTTCGTTCGGCAGCCGAGCGGCGAAGACTGCTGTCAATGGCTCCAATTCTCACAGCCTCAAAAATCCCGTAGCCTGCGAATGCACAACGACGATCCCATCACGAAGCGCACGTTCGCGAGGACCATGGCGGAGGCAGACTTCGTCGTCAAGACCGTGGACTGACATCTCTCAGCATGGGCCTCATGCAAGCGATGACAGCAGGCGCGTACATGCGCTTCGCCAGCCTCTGAATATGTAAAGTCAAGATGTTGTCTCAAAATGCATCGCGTGCGGGCTCAAAGTCTTCATCCATTGGGCGAATGTTCTCCTGCCGAGGAGCATTGACGTCGGAAAGCTGGCTGTATCCGGGCTGGTTGCGAGCGCACGCCTGTTGACCATGACCTTTGGACTCGAAGCTCACTTCGTTGGCAGCGCTGGCGCTTCTTGCCGGTGTCCCATTTCTAGAGCCCGTGCGCAGGATGTTCGTGTGCTCAAGGAGATTCTTGCTGCTCGTTGTTCTCAACACTGCGGGCGGAAATGCCCCAGCAGAAGCTGGATAAGGCGCTCTTGCGGGGTCAGCTATGCTCCCGGGTGGCGAGTAACAAGTCGAGCTGGTCATCGAGTTGCTTCGATTGGAGCCCTCGGCCACTCTGATAGCAGTGAGTAAACTAGAGGCCGAATCCTCCCTTTCCTGCCTTGGTCTAGCCCTCGAATTGAAGACAGGAGTCGGGATTCTTGACGGAGGCCGTCCATCTGTGGGAGGCAGTGAAGCTGAACCGGGAGCTGACATTGGTGGGCTCTGAGCGACTGGAGAGAGGGGTTGCTGCAGGGCAGGTGAAGCTGAGCGGTCAAGAGCTGCTGTCTTTGCGGCGTGTTCATTTAGGGCAGCAAGGGAGGCACTCTTCTTGAGGATTCTGTCTTTCACGGCTTGGGGAAGGTCGTGCTGCCGTCTTGAAGCGTCGATGTCATCTTTGACAGCTCTCGTATCATCGCCCGGCTCAAACGAGAAGCGTCGCGTTGGCGCTGGAAACGATGCTGCTAGAGTATCCACTGTCAATTGCGGCTTTAAGCGATGGAAGAATCCCGATGCTTTCGAAATGACCGTCTTGTGCTTTGAACTGCTTCTTTCCGGCCACTTTGCGGCGCCCGCAGGCTTTGGCGATGCTAAACCGAAATTGACGGGCATACTCGCGTTGCTTCTGCCAGCTTCTCCGTTCACGTCGAACAGGTCTAGCAGTTGTGGCAGCACATTGGATGGGTCAACATTGCGACGTCTTGCTACGGCGTGAGCAATTTGCTCAATAGAGGAGAAGTCGTCTACGTCCGCTGACTGCGTTGGGCCGAAGGTAATTGTCTCATCAGGGAGCAAGTCTCCCTCGCAGCTAAATGTTGAGAACGTATCATCGGAGGTCGTTATGGTGGAAGAGGTAACTGCTCTCTTCAGTCCCTGCCGTCTAGCTTGTTGCTCTAAAGCAGACGCATTCGTCAGTGAAAATCTGGTGTCAAGTGGCGGTGTTCCGAAAGGGAGATCCGCGTGGATATTGGTCACTGGTTTCTTCGGGGCCACTCGCAACGACATGCGCTTGTCCTTGTTCGATGGTGATTGCAGGATGGGCGGCTTCATCATGGCTGTTCTGATGTCAGCTTAAACCCCTTGAAAGGGCCACCGAACTCACCCCTCTGACCGCTCCAGGCGGCATCTTCGAAGCGTTTCGTCTTCTCGAGGAATTCCAATACTGTTTCTTTCCCGCTGCCCATCTGCGAATTTCTATTGCGAAGCTTGCTGTCCTGTCTGGCAAGTGTCACCTCCGCGACGCCGCGTTCACTGTTTTTAGCAAGCAGGACTTCAAGACGCTTGACTTCCTCTCTGTAATCGTCTCGTTCTTCGATCCAGTCATTCTCTGCCGTGTTAAACTTGGCGATGAGATCCTGGGTCGAGTCGAGTTCAAGCTCTAGCTGCCGCTGCAGCTGGCATTTCTCGTCTCGCAGCTTGAGATAGTCTTCGCAAATGGCCATGAGCGAGCTGTTGTGCTGAACACCGAGTGGCTCATAGGGATCTGCCATGAGACGACACATCACCGAATCCATCATTTGCTCCGCCTTCGGGTCAGGATAGAGTTGCTCTAGAGGCCATGACGGTAGTTCCGCGGTGATGGGCGCAAACTCCTCCTGCAAGGACGATTTTTGATTGTGCCCAAAGTAGGATGACAGTTTTGGCTTCAGCTTGCGCTTTGGTGTGGTCGGCGAGAAGTACTCGTCCGACTCATCTGGCTCGTGTGGAGTGTATGGTGTCCGAGATCTGGTCGGCTGTATTCTGCGCCGCCATTGCTGTATGTCGGCCATGGCGGCGCTGCTTCTGGGCGTTGATTTTTATCTTGGCGAACGATGGATGTGTCTGGAAGGTGAAGTCTGAATTGGCTCTGTTTACGTCTAGTGTAGCGTGCTTGCCGTTGAAGATGAGTGGAGGCAGGAGCAAAACGGCCATCGGCCCGACATGGCAACGACATCTCTATGTGCAGGTCGATTGTCCGCGCCATCAATGGGGATACACGAGGAATCTACCTCCATGCGCAGCGGCATACCCTTCAGCACCCTCCAGCACCCTCCCACTCTCACCCATAAATGTCCATCTCATTCCCTCCTCCCTCACCTCCTCATCAATCCCATCAAACTCTTCCAAAGTTTACACCACCTCGCGCAAAAACTCCTCCACAAACTCTCCACTCGCCTTGACTTCAGTCAGACGCGGAGCCCCATGCCGCTGCTCCCTCGCATACATCGCAACAACGCTCCTGCAAACTCTCAACTCCTTACCCAGCTTCTCAAACACCTGATTCGCATTGTTCAGCAATAGGGAGATAACCATAGCCGCAAGCGACCCAAACATGATGTCAGTTCAGTTGCCTCAGTATGGCGCCTCGGAGTGTTTTGAGAAGGGTTGAAGACGATCGGCTGAAATAGCTAGATCGATGAGTTGAGCGAATTCATCGTTTTCGTTGGTGCTGGCGGCGAAGTTGTTTTGATCTCCGTTGCGGATTGCGTTCATGGCAATTTTGGCTTCGAGTATCTCCGCAAGGAGGTGGATGATGCCTTTGGAAGAATTTGCCGCTTACTCAGAATCGAGGAGGAGTTTGCTCGGAACGCTCAGCTGATGTTCATCGAGCTGTGAGGCGCGACGAAGACCGGGATCGGGGCAATGGCGTTCTATGACGAAAGCTTCAGCGTCGTCTTCGTCCTTGGGGTTCCGATTGTTTCCTTGTCGAGGTAGTCAATGAATTGGTCGGTGAGCACTTCTTGTGCTATCCGTCCTTGTCGGGATCTACCCCGAGTGGGTCAGCAGGAGAGACGCTGTATGTCGAACGAGAACTCGAGACTGGAGTCGAGTTCTCTTTCTTGGCTTTCATGTTGCGTTCATGCCGACTTTTACCATGTCGGTTTCTCCATCAGCAGGGCATGGGAATTGGCCAATTTTTCTATCACAACGTCTTTCTGCAAGCCTCCAGAAGTGGTCTGGTCTGTGGTCGATGCTGCGTACTGAGTGATAGTCCACCGCAGTCAAAGTCGAACTGTATCCCGAAGTCAAGCTAGTCCGACATTTTTTTACCACACATAGGTCGAGCTGCGGTACTTCACGATTAAATGTGTCCAGACCGACGGAGGACTTCTATACAATCATTCGTTCATGGATATCTCGTACGCTTGAAATCAAATAGAACCTCTCACCCTCTGTTGCGACGTCCGCGCGATGATTCCTTTTTCTCCTCCTTAGCCTCTTCCTCAGCATGCCACCGCTCAAAGTGATTCCAAGCAAAATCGCCCTCTGTACTGGCAACCCCTTTATCTGTCCTGCCTCCTGATCTCGCCTTGTGATTTGTCGCCGTAGGCATGAATGGCCTTACGGAAAAGTACGGGTTCTTCGCTAGTTGTGGCTTGCGTTCTTCGCTAGTTGTGGCTTGCGGGCTCTCATCTGCTTGCGTTTGTGCATCGATTGCGTCTTCAAATGCAGTCGATGAGCATTCCTGTTGCTCACTACTGACTGAGGTAGGGCTCTCCACAACATTGACAGTAGCAATAATGCTAGCGAGTGCGTCACACTCGTCAGGCGGTCGATCAACGAATCGCGCTTCCTTCTTGATGACTCTGCTGAAGCACTCTGCACGGCGGACAGGCACTGTACCTGGCGAAGAAATTTCGTGGGCAGCATTACCAAGTCCATTTCGAGAGACGGGTATTGGCGCGTAGGGGACATCTGACTCGTTGTGTTGCCGAGATATTATTGACTGCTTGATGTTCCGGCTGTTAGCACCGGCACCCGCAGGGACTGAGTCGGCAATCGCAGCTGGTCCGTCCCCGTCGGCCACGGCCTCTGCTTCTTTGGAAACAGGCTCACAAGCACTTGGCACGCGCGGCTCAGGCTTCGCTGGCATCGTTGTAGAGATAATGGCCAACCCCGACTCAGCCACGCTTTGAAGTGGAGTGAACTTGACTAATTTTTTCTCTTGGGTTGCCTTACTCCATTGCCTGAGACGATATATGGCAGACAATTTCTGCTCGTGCGCATCAGCTGACCCCATCGCAGAATGTGCATTTGCTCGCAATTGTCTTCGCAGACGAATGCCCGGTAGCGTTTTACCTTCCCACAGCGTCCAAACCGCTTGATCCAGCTTTATCGCTACCTCCTCGCCTTCAATCCGTGTCACCAGCGAGAGGATATACCGGACTAGTCTGGTGGCAGGTCGCTTGAAGTCGTTCAATGGCCTGAGCACTCCAGCGGTGACCATGGCTCGGGTCAGGAGAGAAGTGATCGGTGCGCCGCGATCCTGAAGGAAGCGATAACACTCCCAAACTCTTCTGAAAGCCACTCTCGGTCGGAGGCAAGACGATTTCGCATACTCGTGGGCTACCAGGTGAACCAAATCGATGTGCGCCTGGGTGAGCCGGTTTTTTTCATTACCGATTCGGTCTTCCAGCCGCCAGACGATATCACCCGCAGTCTGCCGGCCCAGGACGTTCCATATGGCAGATGATGAAATTTTGTCTGCGCGAGCTATTCGAAGAGGCAGAATGAAGTATTTACTCAGAGGCAGCGAAGGAACGTGTAGGAAAATCTTGAGCGCGAAGGACGTGGCTCGGGTATTGTCCCTCTTTAAGAAATGCCTGATGAGCTTGTCGCCCAAGTCAGCAGGTACGCCTTGGGCGCAGTGCTGCTGCAGCTGCCGAAAGGCAAGATAGACAACCGGAGCCCCGTGGCCCTTACGCTGTGCTTTTGCGGTAAGGATAGTGAACAGATGGTGCACAAACTCCCCATGGGCAATGCCATGATCTTGCAGGATACTGAGCATAGTGACGAATGGAAATCGATCTCGGCGAGTAGTTGCCCATCGTTCATTGAACGCAGCAAGCAGGCTACTTGGATCAGTAGTGGCCCCCACGTTCGAGAAAGTGCAACGTTCTGTCGTCGACTGCATCCTTTGCTCTTCGCCAGTTGACGCAAAGTTTGGCGCCCAGAATTTAAGAAGAACTAGGCATAGCTCCAGCTTCCGAAGATGATATAGATGAGAGGCTGCTGCCGCAGGGCTAGAAGTCCGTGAGGCGAGGACTTCGTAGACGCTTAGCCAGATAGGATCGGCAATTTGATCGACTTTAAGATGCCGACATTTTCGCAGATCGCAGAGCCACTTCTCGATTTGTTTAGGCAATTCTTTGACTCTAACAAGACCCGCGAAGGTATGCTCGAACAAGATCTCGGTAGTCCTCGCGCATATTGGTTGGAGAGCTTCTCGAGACAGTGTATTCAAGACTTGAAGAGCAGGAGACTCATGAGATTCTGACATCAGCAAAGCAGCCAAAACGTCGGGCAGCTCTTTGTCGTCCAAGGTGCCGAGCCGTATCTTGTCCAGGATAACGTCTGTCAGGGGACGTATTGCAACGTTCTCGAGCGATTTAGACACCAGCCATTGGCCCAGCCGTTTCATGTTCTGCGCTTTGAGCTCATCCCTGCTGCTTTGCAAGAATTCAAGCACATCGCGCAGATCGTCCTGTCTGATCTCCTTCACATGCTGCTTGCTCTCAAGCAGACATTCAAAGGCATTTTTGCTCTCGTCCACAGGATTGATTGAAGGTTTAGCTTCGTTCAAGATATGTTCGAAGACACTCTTCCTCTTGGTCATCTTCGGAAGCATCCAATGCTCCTCTTTCCTTTCTTTCTCTCGTCCGGGGGCCTTCCACTTCAGGTCTCTGGTAGGATCAAAAATCTGAGCCCCGCAGCCTCCAAAACCGAACAGAGCTCCGAATTCAGCGCCGCCAGGCTGTGAACAAGCTCCCGAAGCTGTGATACCCATACGCCGTCTAGAGAGACGACGATGGGCCTCCAAAGGTCCTGGCACGTTGCTGCCATATCGTCGACCTCCACTCTGTCGCTTGTGGTGGGCATTGGAGACGCGCAAGAAGCGTTGAAAAGCCTCATTGAGGACATCGTCAGTGATCCAGAGACATTCTTGGCTTTGAGCTGCCTGTAGCGCTCGGCGACAGGGCATAAGTCGTATTAGCTGTTATTGAGGCATTGGGGGATGAGGAGTGAATGTGAATGAATGCTTGCGCGGGACCGGGAGTGGTCAGCAGCGTTGCGGACTTGCGGACTTTTGCTTGGCACTCGAAGATCTCCTTCGACGCGCCAGCGACATTCGATATCTACATCTCACACACAATGATAATACGATCGCTACGGCTGCGGCATGGTATGCAAGGGAGAGCGGAGATTTACTCAAGCGCTGTTGCATATACTGATGAATCATAGGCCGAATACAACTCCCTCTACGACGATACCAGTCGTCCCTAGAACATAGTTCCAGCCGCCAGGACACAGAAGCCCCAGCTGGAGTTCCGGTCTTCAGCGCGCCATCATCACAGCAAGATGTCAGCGTGCAGGCGATAGTACGCGAAGTGCCACTGAATGATCCGAACCACCCAGTGGCGCAAGACTATGCATTCTACAAACACCAAAAAAGAGTTACCCAGAATGTTGGATCTACCATTGCGCCCCATTATCGACCACACGAGCTGCTCACCAACCCACCGCGACCCAGCGATATCACTTTAGAACTTCTCATTGCCTCTCAAGCGCATATCGGGCACACCACGTCGTTGTGGAACCCAGCCAATGCCAGATATATCTTTGGGGTCAGGGGTGAACACGACCCAATCCACATCATTTCGCCCGATGTCACGGCTGCACATCTGCGGAGAGCATGCAAAGTGGTCAGCGGTGTAGCAGAGCGAGGTGGTCTGATCCTGTTTGTGGGAACCAGAGAAGGCCAAGCCAGAGCTGTGGTGAAGGCAGCGGAACTGTCAAAAGGCTGCCATTTATTCACCAAGTGGATACCTGGTACCATTACGAACGGCCAGCAGATCTTGGGACGATGCGAAAAGAAGGTCGTGGACGAAAATGACCAGGACATAGCAGGCTTTGAAGCCCAGCTCGGCGCGAAAGCTGCCATCAAGCCAGATCTGGTGGTCTGCTTGAACCCGCTCGAGAACTATATCTTGCTGCACGAGTGCGGTCTCAACAACATCCCAACAATTGGCATAATCGATACTGATGCCAATCCAACATGGGTGACATATCCTATCCCAGCCAACGACGACAGTTTGCGTGCCGTGCAAGTCATCGCAGGCGTGCTCGGTCGCGCCGGTCAAGCTGGTCAGGAGGCACGATTAAGTAGAGCGGCTCGAGATGGCTTTGTGGTATATCCTGCAATTCATGGTCTGACGGCACCCGGAGGTCGGGACTCAGACGACCCGAGAACAACGAGAGAGCCCAGACGTCGAGGAATTCGGCAGCCCAGCGCTACTGCTGAGGAGGTTTCTGCCGCATCAAGAGCTGCAGCAGTTGATGATGAGGCAGTTTTCCCCGAGGACTACGTTGGCGTGGACGTCAAGCAAAACGAGAGAGACCAGGCTCTTCTGAGCGAAGCCGAGAAAACGATGGCTGCAGCACACGAAGACTTTCCTTCCGCGACTAGGGATGGTGTAGATGGCGCGGCTGCTGTGCTTTCAGCAGAAGAAATGTCCGACATGGACGCAGCAGAAGACGATGGAGTGGTGGAACAAGTTGACCCATCGCTGACGGATGAGAACTTTGCCAGCGCCGAAGCGTCGACTAACGATGAAGACCTCGCTCAATTCGGCATCCACTCCACGTCAACGATCGACCAAATGGACGGTGCTCAGAGAGTTTTGCATGAAGAACCAGAAGGTGAAAGCACTTTTGAGCAGGTGGCAGATGTTGAGCAAGAGCTTGGAGAAAAGGTGCCCGAACCCGAAGTCACTGGTAGTCCCGACATTAAGGATATGGATAAGGAAAGTCAGCAAGAGGTTGATGGACAGAAAAAGATATAAGCCATATCCAAAGGCTTGAGTTGTACAGATATGATACGTGTTCATAGCGTGGGTGCGATACGCTTCAAGAAATACAACTTTCTTAGAGCTTGCTTTCTTGAAACCATGTGCATTGCTGGGTGGGAGGTGCTTCTGATGCATGTTTGACCGAATTTGGACACGTGAAAAGAATAGGGTAATGTCAAGAGCAAATCGAATCGCCCTCATCGCAGTTGAAAACAGTCATTGACATATCGAGGCTCAACGCAAATGATGCGTTGGCGCATTATGAACCCAGTTCCATTTGCTCGGAAGGCATTTCGATGCCGTACACCAAGTGACCGCTGCGCTGAGAACGGTTGCTGCAGTTCCGCTTGATATGCTTAGCCTGCATCCTAGATCCGCGGTGCTTCTTGAAAAGCACATGAAGATAAGCGCTTGGGATCGTTCTTGGGCTTGAGCCTACATATAACGAACAACATGCCCGAGCCTTTGAGCAATCATTCTCGGCTCAATGCTCTAGGCGCTCTTCAAGTCGTCTGCGCTTGGTCTAGAAACACGGGAAGATGGGTTCAGGCTGCGAAGATTGATGGTCTTCCGCCTTCGTCATTCTTGCCACCGACAATCATTGAGCCGTGGGCAATCCTTTTTGCTTCTGTTTGGTCTTCGTATTCACCACAATGATTGACCGAAGGCATGATTTATGATCGCATTTGATGGGGTCATCCACAGCGCATTCACATCATGATGCGCTGATCAAATCTTTTACTGCCCTCGATGGACGAATGAAGAGAAAGAGGTCACAGGAGAGACAGGAGACTAATGTGCAAAGCACAGTCTTGATAGGAGAAAGCGAGCATTCCACTCCTCGCTCTAGTCGTCGTCTTACAGCCATTCATCGAAGTATACACATACACGCTTCCCAAACACCCATGCGACTGAAGGTGGTATCTCATGCAAAGAAACATCAAAGAGTGGGGAAAAAACAAACGGCTATCTCTTGCTTTGCTCTGGCCCTGGCTTTGACACATGCCGGGTCCTATGACGCTTGAAGTTTGGAGGAGGCTCCGCATGGTGCAGGGAGGTCGGTGATGTTTCAGCTCTCGTTCTATAGCTTGAGGGCGGTTTGAAGTTCAGAGAAGACTCTAGGTGGCTTATGACAGCTGGTGAAGCTTCAGCCATCCGTCTATAGCTCGACGCCCGGTAGCTCCGCTGATCGAGACGCTGCGACGTCATTGGAACAGCAGGAACTGTAGTGGATGGGCGAATAGCTTGAGCCGCCAATGAATCGCTTCGAACGGCCGCGCGGTCGTTACGCTGAAACTTAGACAGGAGTGTGTCTGCCTCTTCGCATTCCAACAGCATTGGGGAGTCGCGTGGCTCAATAAAGATGCTGGATGCTTCGTCTTGGCTATTCGTGGAGTTCGTTTCTGCTTGATTTGTTGGAGGCATAGGTTGAGATGGATGATTGTTCAGGCGAGGTCTATCCCTACGTGCCGCCTCTTCCTCTCTCCCGCGGTTTGCTTGTGCCGCATCAACGCGAGTCACCGTGGGCGGCTCAAGGGGCTGGAATTGACGACTCTGCGCAGGCCTATAGCCTGGGACGACAGCCGGTTCATTTGTGAATACGGGAACCTGCTGGATCGGTCGAGGCAGCTGTCCCGGCCTCTAGTTCGGGACGACAGTCGCACCGTTCGTGAACATGGGTAGCTGCTGCTGTTGAGCCACCTGTCCAAGATTCGGCGGCGTGATCGTATTCGTTGGTGCAAGCTGAAGCGGGGGAGGATGGGTCTGATTTGCCATACGCTCGCGTTCCGCCTTCTCTGCCTCCATACGCTCTCTGTCGGCCTTGGTGATGCGCGGCTTACGAGGCGCACCAGCCGTTCGGCCTCCTCTACTACCGCGACCTCTTGTTGGGGCATTGGGATCCTTGGTTTTCTCTGCATCTGCGCGGCCACTTGCGTTGGCGTCTTTAGCACCAC
Organism: Pseudocercospora musae; assembly: GCA_001578225.1. NCBI lineage: Eukaryota > Fungi > Ascomycota > Dothideomycetes > Mycosphaerellales > Mycosphaerellaceae > Pseudocercospora > Pseudocercospora musae. The sequence continues at coordinate 15,732 of LFZO01000037.1, read as the reverse complement.
GACCGCGGCCTCGGCCTCTACCACCACCTCTACCGCGACCCGAAGTTGTGGATGACTCAACCTGTGCAGCCTGACCTTCAGGCACTAGGGGACCTGAGTAGACAAAGAAGCCATCCTTGGCTACAGCAGCTTTCTCTTGCCATGCTAGTTCCGTGTCATCAATGAAGTCGTCCTCCTTGTCGTACTCTTCTTCCTTGCGTCTGCGCTTTCTCTTGGGCTTGTCGTCGTCAGCTCCGGTAGCGGTGTTACCTCCATCGTCCATGCCACCCATCTCGACGTTGCTATCGCCGTCCGCCTCTGACATGAGATCGACAGATAGGTCGTCACCATTTCCACCTTCAAGGCGGTTTGCTGCAGCTGCTACCTGGAGCAGACGCTCTCGATGTGCTGCTGCTCGAGGATTGATGGCATCGCGACCGTACTTTTTGGCGATTTCCTGGGCAATATTGATCGTGTTGCCGCCAGCGGGACTGAGCTTGATGTGGATGCATATATCAACGCCGCGTGCCTCGACATTCTGCTTGGAACCAAGTCCACCAAAGAGGTCGCTACTAGCCAGGAGTCCGGTTCCAGCTGCTTTGGGTGGCGATGCGGCCTTTTTCTCCTTTGGAAGATGTGGCGTGGGCGCTGAAGAAGAAGATTTCGATTGCTTGAGTTCCGGGCCAGACTGCAAGGCAGGCTGTTTCGGGGGAGCGTCAAGGTCCATTGCTCCATCCATGTTCGGCAATGAGGGTGGCTGAGGTGTGGGTTTCGAAGGTTGTTGTACATGTGCCGGTTGCGACGGCAACATCGAAGCCGATATAGATGCTCTTGGCGGTGTAGGTGAATGCTGATTCGAAGCAATGAAAGGCGGCAAGGGTCCGTGGGTTTGCTGAGGCGCTTGTGAAGAGTACGACAGAGGTATCGAGGGCTTTGTTGCCGGAGGGTCGATCAAACTTGTGATGGAGGGTGATGCCTAGCATAGATATTAGCGAAGGTGTCCAGACGAGATGGTGAAGAAGAGCGCGCGAATAGATGTGCATGACGGCAATAGCACCATACATATTTCGGGCGCAGCCTTGCATTGATGATGGAGTCGACTCACAGATGCTCGATTGATGCCGGGTGATGCATGTGCCGAGCCGTTGGGAACAATTGTCGGTGGCGGCGGCGGCGGCGGCGGCGGCGGTTGCTGCGGCGCTGAATCGATTGTCGCGCCGCGTATGGGATCGTAGTTCTGTCCACTGGAATATGGCCGCGGTGTGGGTGGTTTGGACGCGGGCGGTGGCAGAGCATCTCGCATCACGGTATCCGGTGGCGGGTGAAGGTGTTGAGGGTGTGATGGAAGGACTAATGGCGGATAGTGCTGCTGGTGCTGTGGAGGTTGTGGTTGTGGTGCTTGAAATTGCGTGACCACATGCATTTGATCAAGAGTCTTCTGCGTGTCTGCAGTTGCAGCCTTTGCGCGTTTGCGCTGTGGGGCAGGAGCGGATCCATCCTCGGTCTTCACTTTTGGTTCACGCGGTTTCCTAGGCTTCTTTGCGGGCTTGTCTTTTGCCTCGCCTTCCGGTCTGGCTTCTTTCGGCTTGCGGGTGCGCTTTTTGGGTGGTGCAGCGGTGGTGGTGGTGGTGGTGGCGGCGGAGTGTGGAGCAGCTACATCTCCGGCCGATCTGGCAGCGGCAACACGAATTTCATCAGCAGGCTGCAGTGCAGGAAGAAGGCCAGAATTTTGGTTTTGCGGAGAATCGGGGCCGGGAGAGGACAATGGAGAAGTGGATTCTCGCTCGGCCATCATTGATGTTGCATTTGGCGGTCGGTATACAGGAGACGCAGCGCCAAGGAGTGTTACAATGCAACGGCGGCGACAGCGAGGTGTTCCGACAAGTCGGGATAACTGCAACTGTTCCGACGACAATAACAATGGAGGCGAAAGACGGAAGACGAAAGACGGCGGCTTGGCAGGACAAGCGCTCAATGCATGCTCGAGTCGAAACGTGGCAGATCCGACAGGAGATTATGGGCGCGCGCAAGAACAGAGGGAAGGAGAGGGAAAAGGGAAAAGGGAAAGGGGAAAAGGGAAAAGGGAAAAGGTCCATCTTAATGATTAATAAGAGCTGCTCTCCTGTGGGCGTCGAGATTCGAGAAGAACAGAGCGGGCCGCACGCACCAGGAACGAGGAGACTTGTAGCCTTAGAAGTTGGGGACAGCCTTAGAAGGACAGCACCGGTGCAGGTGTCAGGTCAGTTGGACATCAGTCAGAGCCGTATTAATATAGTGCTGTACTGCTCAGTGCTTTCTACCTGCGAGCCTGAGGCCAGCAACCAAAGGCTTTCCTCGCCCACATCACGCATACCCATGCAGCACAACGGCGTATATGCAACGAAATGTCACCTCCATACTTGTCCCCATCCCATCACCCGCCTGGCACTCGAGCATACTGCATGTACATGTGCGGAACGTGGACGCGGTCATCTGCTGACGGGAGCAGCCGCATCTCATGCACGCTAGTCAACCTTAAAACCTTACATCTCTCGTCAAGCACTGATCTCTCGTCAGTCGTCACTCACGCACAACCACACACAAGCATCTGCCCATATGATCAGAGGCGAGCGCGTAGAGCTGCACCTCGGCTCAGATAGCGATGACGATGATGATGATGATGCATCAACGCAGACTGCCCCTCTTCCTGCTGCCTTCGTGAGTGATGTGCTCGAGCGCAAGCCCAAAGCTCCCAAGCCTCCGTCTGCGCCCGTCGCGAAATCGAAAACGGCATTTCCAGCGCACAAAAAGCGACTGATGCCGAGCACGTTCAAGCTGCAGGAATCTGACCAGGAATCTGACGACTTCGGTGATGGTACGGCTCGAAAATCGTCAGCATCAGCTCCACCGCTACCAGCTACAGCGCACTCTCACACTGTCCCCTCTCGCGACCACGCTGGTGGCAAGGCCAAGACTTGGGAAGAAGATGAGAAAGCGCGGATAGATCAGGAAAATCGCCAAAGGCTCGCCTCGATGTCTCGGGAAGAGATCGAGGAAGAGCGACGAGAACTAATGAACAGCCTGAGCGCGCCATTCTTACAACGTCTCTTCGCAAAGTCTGATGTCGGAAGTGGGAGTAACGAAGTAGATCTTTCAGCTCATGTGCCTGCTCGAGAATCTACGAGTGCAGAGTTACCGCGAACAAAGCCCAACACTACCAAATCTGTCAAGGTTGAAGAGCAACTGGAGCGGCAAGGCGAGCATGACGATGAAGAAGAACGCCTTGCGACAGCGACCAAGGGCGACTCCGAATCACCCACGCCACACGAGCTACGGCATGATACAATTCACTTTCCACGAGCACCACAACCTCCAGACCTGGATCCGTCATCGGACAGCTTCCTTGAAGACCTTCATCAGAAATACTTTCCTTCCTTGCCCTCAGATCCAGACAAGCTAGAATGGATGCAAACCTCAAGCGCCCAAAATACTTACGACCCCTCAGCTTCAACCCTGAGCGCTAGCGACATTCGCTTCTCCTTCAAAGGCGAGATCATCCCACCTTCGCAAGCAACAGAATTACCAGTCACGCTCGGACTACACCATCATGGCGATGCACCAGACGCAGCAGGCTACACAATCGCTGAACTAGCACATTTGTCACGATCGAGCTATCCTGCTCAGCGATGTATCGCTTTTCAGACTCTGGGGCGTGTTCTGTATAGGCTGAGCAAGGGCGAATTTGGAGATCCTGGAGAGCCAGAGCAGTTGCTGAACGAGGGTGTGGTGGAAGGACCAGAGGACACTTTCGGCGAACTTGCGAGAGGTTTATGGAGGGAAGTGGAGAGGTTGCAAGTAATTCAGAATTTGATTGTTGAGAGTGAGGGTAGAGGAGTCGATGGTGGGAAGCATGTAAGTGCCAAAGCATATGCCACTGAAGCTGTATGGTTATGGAGGAAAGGAGGTGGAAGGAGATGGGAAGCAGCATAACCGTACGATCTGGGCCCACGCCTCTCATGATTACGCAGCTGTTCATGCTACTGATGCCGCATAACACATCCTCACAAAGCCGCCTTCCCACCAGCCAGCCCCCAACTCCCATCCCCAAACCTCACAACCTTCCCATCCCCCTCCAGTTTCGCAAGGACCTGCTTAACTCCACCCTCCGCCGGCCCCCAAAGATTCTCCGGATACCTTCTATAAATCAACTTAACCAACTCCATACTCGTCCAACCCTCCGTCTGCCCGGGCTTATTCCCCTTCAAAGTCTCAAGTACCTCTTCCTCCCTCTGTCTCCGATGCTCAATATACTCCCTCACCTTCTTCGGCCCATTCTCAATCAAAGCCCCATGTGCGGGATATGCTTTCCCAGTAAAAGCTCCCTCCATTTTCTGTAAGGAGGCCATGTACGAAGCAAGATCCTCGAAAACTGCTGTTCCATGACCCAACACGTTATCGCCTGTAAACATTGCGTTTTCTTCCTCCAGAACAAACGCCATGTGATCGACCGTGTGTCCAGGTGAATGCAAAGCCTTGATCTTCGCCCCTTCAACTTCAAAAACCTCTCCATCTTCGAAATTTACTTGATCCTTTCCAAATTCTGTCTGGTTCTTATACACCTTTACCCCTTCATTCCCACTTATTTCTCTCGCATCTTCGACACCACCAACGTGATCCGGATGCCAATGCGTGAGAATGATCTTATCAACCGTAGCATTCTCGTCTTGTAAGACTTTCTGTAAAGAAGTTCTCCACATTGGTTTGCCTTCTGCGGTGTCAAGCAATAAACGTTTATTTCCAGTCCCGATGAGGTATGTGTTTGTGCCTTGGAGTGTAAATTTACTGGGATTGCCGCCTAAGATCCTGATTACACACGGACTGAGGCGCTCGATTTCGGGAAGGTGAGGGAGTTGGTCCATGTCTGCGAAGTAGCGGGATTTGATAATCGTCCTTGATGTATTACTGCTAGTAGATGATGGAAGGCGGAGGAAGTGGCGGGCCAAAACGGTCATCTATCTACTGTGCATATTTGAGTGGACTCTTCAAACTCTTGTTCTGCGTCTGTAATTTGGCCGTCGAATCCCTCTGATCCAGTCTCTGCGATGTGATGCATGTGTCGGCGGAGTCTTGGGCATCGCCTTGCGAAGTTGGGAAGTATACAAGCACGTCACACAGCCGATGTCGGGCAAAGAATGGGCCGAAAACACTTCCAAGACATGAGATTAGATTCGAAGGCAGGAGCGATCTCATGGGCAGCGCAGAGCATATTGAAAATGATCTCGCGGATCATCAGCAGCACGCTTCCATCGCAGCAAGGAGTAAGGAAATGGACATCGATCTTGAACAAGTGCTTGGTAGACAGAGTCGATCTTTATAAGTATACCAACCTTCAATATTGAGTATCAAGGCCACCGAAATGCTTATCCACAGTTCTTTTACTGGGAGCCTTTCCTTCCTGACGATGCAAGTATGCCGTCTTCGATTGCACCAGCTTTGTTGCCGTTGCGGGCTGGAATCGCCATGCTCCACGCTTCCAATTGCCATCTATGATTTCCTTTCCAATTCCTGCGTAAATGCTGGTTCAATACTGCTACTACTGCCGATAAGTGCTAAGACGTGCAAGAATGTCTTGCATGTTCTGCGGAGTTTGGCCAGGCGGCGGCTGTTGCGGTGCGCCCGCTGCGTTTGGCGTAGGGGGATAATGTTGTCCTTGATACGGCTGCGCAGGCGGATATCCTGGTTGTGGTGGCATACCATACGGCTGCCGTGGAGGTGCGGCTGGAGAGGCGGTGTTTAGCGTTGAGAGCAAATTCTGCAAATTATGGGAGTCCACCGGCGGCTGAGGTGGATAGCCGGGCGGTGGCATAGCAGCAGGCGGCTGAGCACCGTAGTGACCTGATGAAGATGGTTGTCCATATCCAGGAGGGTAGCCAGGCGGAAGACCGGAGTAAGGTGCTGCTGCAGGTGCTGGCGCAGGCGGTTGCTGGTAACCATACTGCTGAGGTGGCGCAGGAGTCGAGTATTGCTGTCCCGAATATCCTCCGTATGATGGCTGAGGTGCATTCATACCCAGACTCTGCCTCTCTCTTATCACAAGTTCCGCGCAAATGTGAGGCTCGAGGTTGTCATACTCCTCGAACTGCACATCCCTCGTGCCGCCTCGGCGCTTGAAAATCGTGAGACCAATCTTTGATGTGTCTTGGTTGATGTGCCTGAGCTTGCAGATGGCGATGACACCCTCCATGATCTGACGCCGAACGACAGCTTCCTCGCTCAGTCGAGGAGAAATCGTCAGAACGTCAACGCGCACATTGCGCGAAGAGAACGCCTTCTCTACCCACGACAAGAAGTCGCGATTGAGAGGCTCGAGTGCGATAACCTGCACATCCGGCACGTCTCTGGGCTCTCGGCGCGGCAGATTGAGATTATCGTCTGGATCGCGCCGGGGACTATTAGCCCTATAGCCTCTGCCGTAGCCTGGAGAGCGCGATCTTGTCCGGTATCTATCATTATATCGATCTCGCGGCGAAGGCGAGCGATACAATGGTCTGTACCCTCTGCTATTCCTGTCGTCTCTGGAATCACGGCCGTCTCTTCTACCACCTCTGCCGCCATCGTATCGGCCGCCATTCTGACGATTTCTGTTATCGGGCGAGCGCGAGCGTCGGCTTTGGTTCGGTTGCTGGTTTCGCGACGGCTTCTGGGGCTTGCTGATCTCCAAATCTGTCACTCGTTAGTGCGTGCAAGCAGGAAGATGTGACCATCAATCAATTCATATGAGAGCTTAGGACTTACGTATGCGCTTGTCGCGAATTTGGCGACCCTGCTCAGCATTCAAAGCTCGCATGCAATCCTCCGTTCGAAGGAACTGCACAAAGCCATATGCCTGCTTGATGGAGATCTGTGCCAGCTCGCCATAGGTATGGAAGACGTGAAAGATATCGCGCTTCGTAACCTTTTCGCTGGAAAGGTTGCCTGAGCCCCCATTAGTCGCGCTGCTGGTTTTGTCTTGTTGTGAGCGAGGCATACCGACAAAAAGGCGGGATCCGTTCGGGAATTGGTCCCAACGTGCCTCGTTCACATATCTTCGCTCCTCCTCCATGAAATGGTCGTATTTGCGTTGTATGTCTGCAGTCCATGGCTGATCTTCGAGTGTCGGTGTCTCGCCCGCAGCAATTTTGAACTCTCTGCGCGACTCTATCGGAGTGTTAGTCGTCGAGTATTGCTGCTGTATTTGCTGCGCTTGGCCTTGATTGACCGGCTGAGTTGGGGAGAAGGCAACGGCTGGCGATTGTTGAGGTGCGTAGTTGGCTCCATTTGCGAATTGCGGCGCAAAGCTGTTCGAGAGCGCTTCAGCAGGATTTGCAGAAGGTTGCGATTGAGTTGGCTGTGAGGCATGCGTCGCTTGGGTAGCCGGGTTGGCTGCATGCGGATGATAGTCGCGAATGTGTTGAGAGTGGACATAATTTGGGTTCATCAACGGCTGTTCTTGCGGTGGAGGACGCGGTGGCAGGCCGCTGGGTGACGCGACTACACCTGACACTGGAGATGAGGCATTCGCATCTGGAGCAGAAGCTAGAGCTGGCTGTTGGGCTTGGGGTTGCGACGGCGTCATGGAAGTTTTCAGCGTCTCCAAAAGTGCTTGCACGTTCACGGCGCTTGGGAGTGGCGTGGGCTGCGTCTGCTCAACTGCTTGGGCGTGGGAGGCATCTGCAGTCTCAGTGGGCACACTTGGATCTGATGAAGCTGAGGGTGCTTCGATGGCAGTAGCGAGAGCGCTGGCATTGGAGTTCGCGGCATAAGAGAGGTCGTTGGAAGTCTGGACTGGAGCTGCATCATCATCATCATTATCATCATCATCATCACCACCACCATCGTGTCCATTCGACAGTGGTTCTTGAGTGCTATGTGCCGCGTTGTCGTTCTGAGACGACTCTGCGATTTGAGCGGAGTCATCCTCTTTGTTGGTGCTCTCGGCGGCGTCGCCTCCGGTGGAAAATGGAGAGGGCTGGTCGGCGGATTCGTTTGGATCTCGCCATGCGCCTGGCCGCAGCTCAGTGTCGCGCGCGGCGTCCATGTGCGCTTCAGTCTGGTTGAAGCCTACGTCCATCATATTATCCAAAACGGGGATGTTGCTGGGCTGCGGAAAGTGTATGGGCTTGGGTGAGGCGGGAGACAGGATATTCGGTTGCGCCTTGAGATACGCTTCCTCAATGTCGGGTTCTGAATTGAAGGCATTCATCGGTGCGCATCAGGTTCTGACAGGGCTCTCAGTCTATCCGCTCATACTCTCGGTGGGAATGAGAGATGAGACGCACGGTGGGCTCAGGCTGGTTGGGCTGCATATACTGCACGATGGGCAAGGTGAGGAGGTAGTGAGACGGTTCACGAGCGGGCAAACAACTCCGCCGTGTCTGCTGCCGCCGTGCCGCCGTGCGCCAAGCCAGAGATTCAGAGACAAAAACAACGACCAGTGGCCAGAGGAGTAGAGGGGATGGTGGTTACCTTGAGGAGCTGGACGAGCTGCAGATGGGCGAGACGAGATGCGATGCTTCTCGCGAAATCGGCAAAGGCGCGCGGCTTGCGCGGCAGAAGGTGCGATGCAAGAAGAAGAAGGTGCTCAGTGCTCAGTGCTCAGGGGGCCGGCGGCGCTATGATAATTGTAGTCGATATGAGCGCGAGCGTGAGCGTGAGCGTGAGAGCGTGAGCGTGTGGCAGTGGCACGATGTCGATGTGATGCGACATGAATGACTTGTCGCTCTCACGATGTCGTGAAGTCTTTGGCAAAATTGAGTTTGCGCTAAAGTGAGGTGCGCACTGGCCGCGCTGTCCCAATTAGGCTGTGCTATCCAGAGCCTCACGTACATATGTCGCAATGCTGTTGTTATTACATATGTATTATCTTCTGCAGAGCAACGAACGTATAATGCGGTATGCTCCGCTCCTCCTCCAGTCGCGCCTTCCCCATACTCCCTGGGCGCGCTGGTCTGAACCTGACGAGATGCTTCGCTACCAGACGCCGCGGCGGCGGCGATGAGGCAGAGGCAGAAATGCAGGCAGCCCGGCAGTGGCTGAAAACTCTCCATCCCGAAAACATTCCTCGCGAGCTGTGCGAGATCAGCTTCTCGCGCTCGTCGGGGCCAGGCGGGCAGAATGTCAACAAGTGAGCTTTCCATATCACAATCATTAGGTCGTCGAGTCTTATCAATTACTATAGAGTATCTTCGAAAGCCACCCTGCGCATTCCCATGTCCGTGCTGCTCCAGCGTGTTCCCAAGTTGATGCATGGCACGATTCAAAGCAGTCGCTACCATGCTGCGAAGTCGGACCATCTAGTCATCCAGGCGGACGACTCTCGCAAACAGAACGAGAACGTCAATGCCTGCTTCCGCAAGCTTCACGAGCTGATGGTGCAGGCTGGCAAGGACAATGTGCCCGGCGAGACGAGCCAAGAGCAGATCGAACGGGTTAAGGAACTACAGAAGGCAGAAGCTGTCGGCAGGCGGAAGATGAAGGAGTTCCAGAGTAAGAAGAAAAGTGCGCGACGCAGTGGAGGTCGAGGCGATAATTGAGCGACTGTGTTTGCGGAGGTTCCAATCTCGCCATTGCACACAATGACTCGATTGCGGCAAGAACTTGCTGTCAACGCGCCTCTATGAGTACCATTCAGCTGTTCCATCTGACCCTTTCGACCTCTGATCCGTGCTAGCGCCAAAAGGAGGACCTTTGGTCGTTCGTCTGTAGAGCACTGCTATCCCTGCCGCTTTTCCTTATTGCTGTATACTATGGAGCCCAGCCTCTTATCATCGCTTGGTCCCTCTGAGTTTGGGCTCGTCGCTCTGAATGATGCGGCCTCGGATGCCCGCGAAGACTTGGGGTTGCAGTGGAGCAAATTAGCATGGTCGGAACTCTGAACGCTCTCGAGGATACGGTTCTCAGCCCGTGAAATCTGTAGACAGCTCGAGCATGGACCAAGGCTGACTTCTCTACACTCTGAGCTTCAACTTCGCTGGAGCCAAACGACGCGTCACGTCACTTGGTGCGCCAGTCACCTTCGCAATTTGACAACATCACGCCGATTCCATCATGACACCACCACGCTACATCACAGATGAGGCAGCCACCTTAGCTCATCAAGACCGCACTTGACAGCAGTGGCTCCATTTCCGCCGCGATGTAAGGGGCGACTACGACGAGGGATCGTTACGATGCAGAACATTCCACAACTAGGCTCCGGCCTGGTGCCACAAGAGGTGACCAACAAGCTCCAGCGCCTGGGCTTCGTCTGCGCCATTCACGATAAGCAGCCCGAGAGAGTGGTCGCCATCATCCAAGATCTGCGCCGTCGAGCTACAACGCCCTTCCTCGTGAATGCGTGCCATTTCGCATGCGGAGACCTCTACTTCAGAGATATGCCAAACATGGTTGAGATCTTCCGCCTGGCAAAGGAGCGTATTCAGCATTTCCAAAAAGAGCGAAATAGGATAGTGGCAGAAATCGAGAAGAAGCGCAAGAGGCTAGCGTTCATGGAGTGGAGTGTTGGGCTCGCCCTCTTCTCGCTGGTCCCCGTCGTTGTTGAAGCTCTTGCTCTCGCAAGGTGAAGCATCCTGTAAATTGGACGGAGTCACTCTGGGAGGGAACAAGGGCAAGTGCGATTTTATGAAGGAGGCCATGGGCATGGAGAGGAACCCAGCAGAGCTAAGAGAAGAATTCGGAGAAGCCCTGGGGAATGAGCGTCAGAGGCCCGAAATCAATCGAGCGCTGACAAGATGACCAAAACGCATATATCAAGCGCCTGTAGAAAGTCCTATTGTGACCTCCGAAGACACTCTCGCAGAGTGGGCAAACAAGGTAGACTTCGTTGACACAAATAACCACTGCATATAATTCGACCTCCTGACCACCCACCACTCACATCCCACAGCATCCGCACACCTCAAATGTTTGGAACAATGTCAGCCAGCTTCTTCTTCGATATCAAACCACCAGCAGGTTACGCCATGAATCCAAAAAGTCGAAATTGCCCGCGATGCCAACACCTGGAAGAAATGGCAACAGTTCAGTAGCGACCTAAAGGAAGACGACCCAGCTGAGAGCAAAGTCGGCTGGTTCACCATCATGCGAAGTGCAAGCGACTTCAAGCACTATTCCCACCAAACGCAGCTGTCGACAGACACTCACGACCAATTCAAGACACCTCGACTACGATTTGGCTGCGTTGTCCAGTACCCAGTGGCGACGAAAGTTGTTGGAATCACGAAAGACCTCAGCGAGCGAGCAGCCAAACACTTCGACGTCGCAAGTGCTCGAGACGCTGGTCCAGACAATGAAAGACGAATTGCATAATACCATTCCACGAGAGTGAAAGCAACCAGCCATGCCAGACAATGTCGTAAACACGGCTCAAATCGATCTGCTCGGGAAGAAGGAAGCGAACGTGGCAGATAACATCGCAACAATGATCGAAACCGGAGTCCTTGGCATTCTTGTCATTGATAGGATACTGCCTCATCATACTTCGACTCAAGTGCGGGATCGAACCGAAGACGAATTTGATACTTGGAATCGGGTTTGAGTTTTCTCGTGACCGCGGTCCTGGAATATCGACAGGTTTTCTGGTCAACGGCTAGAGAAAGACGCCGAACGAGTGTGGCACCGAGAAGGGTTCGGAATTGGTAGTGCATTTGGAGAAGGAAAGCATCATCCTGATATGACGCTCAGTACTCGGCCTTTCGGAGGAAGAGCAAAGCCTACAATCAGGAATTGAAAAGCTGATGAGATATTTGCCGATGCAGCACCAGTCAAAGAGTGAAGTCTTTCGCTCCACCTACTCTGCCTGAAAGTCTCTTCTTCGAAGTCAGACTTGTTGGTACAGCCTGGTGACTGGAAACTCACCGTCGCTAGAGCGAACAGTTCTATTGCATAGGCGTGTTCATATAGAACTTGTGATAGTGAGAGAATGGTTCGGCGAACGTCGCAGGTAGCTCTCAGCACGTGTCGTCCGGACCATTAGCGATATGCCCTAGACGGTGGTATGAGAAGCAGGAACAAGCTGCTCGAAGTGAGGGGTCCATTCAGAGCTCGATGTTGGGACATATAGCCATGTATCGGCAGTCCCACTCTTATGATTGTCGCCTCCCCGATTCAGGTCCCGCCTTGACAAGGCTGAGGGCTCAGATTTGAGGCAATAATTGGTCGTCTCGTGATGAAAGCTGTCAATGTTCAAGTGAGGGTTCGAGTAGCGACAATATGCTGTCCTCACCCCAGAGGAAACGATTGCTCACCATGAAAGCCCTGTTTCGAAGCTTGTTGTGGTAATGGTTCAAGACCATGTTGATGATGGCATGAACCTAGGGAGTGGTATTTGTCGAAGTCTAGGCGCTCCATTGCGAGCAGTACCCTTGACAGGTAGTTGTTGAAGGGGCAATTGCGGAGTGGTCTCCCCAGTGAAAGCATGTATATATTCAATATGGTGAGGAACTCAATAGGCACCTTGCGCAGTAAGTTTGAAATGGCAGTTGCGCTCCGTGCACGCGGAAGGGGCTTTCCCTAGCGTACTAATAAGGAAATAAACTCGGTACAGTTATCCATACGTAAAGGATTAAGTGAATAAAAGTATAGGTAACTACACGAGCTCGTATAGTTATCTATGTATACTAAAAGATACAAAATACGCTAAATAAGCGCTATACTAATCTATATCAAGGAAAGCTCGCTAGCTATTAGAATCTATCGCTATAAGAATCCGTTACTATTAGAATCCGTCGCTATTAGAATTCGTCGCTATTAGAATACTTAGTTTCTAAATTTATAAATCCTAAAAATATAGTAATTCAAGATCTTTAGAAAATAAGATTTTAGTAGTCTATAAATTATAAAGATTAGAATAGCGAGGCTAGTAGGACTATATATCTCTTATATAAGGTAATAAGGCATTATAGTAGTAGCTATATCTCAATTTAATTCAAATTTCGTTACGTAACCTCCTTTTAGCCGTTTTTCGAAAATATACCTTCTACTACTAAAAAGGATACGAAATACGGCTACTTATATATTAAGCATAGGCGTAAACTTACTACGCAAGGTACCTAATAGGCTTATAGAGAATCTAGAGATAGCTATTAAAGCTATAATTATATATCTAGTAGGAAATTTAGTCGCTAGCGTAGAACTAACTATAGTAGATATAGTTCGCTCTATAATCTATATCTTTCTATATAACCCTAATCCTCTTAGAACAAGATAGGTAACCTTATTAGACGCGCTATATTAGCGAGCTAGGGACTCGCGTTATAGGACTACTATATAATTATAGTAGGAATACTCGTAATTAGTATTTCGAGCTTAGGAAATTCTCTAACTATTAGAAGGTTTACTCTAAGCGTAGTCTAGGCGCCTAAGACTAAATTAGAGAGATATAGTCTTTCTAGACGAAGACTTATACTATCCTAGGTCCTATTCTATTAGTCTAATATCGTGTTATAGATATCGTCTCTTTAAGCGGTATATTGTCGCTACTAGACCTATAATATATTATCCTAGTTTAAAGCCTATATCGATACGAAATAGCGCCCTTGTTCTATCTCTACTATATTATATATCGTATCCTTAGTAAGTATCTAGATTAGGCCTTCTTAGATCCTAAGAATTTAATAATTAGAATTATTATTACTATAGAACTATATATTTATTAAATATATTATCTAGTAACTACTAGTAGACTTTTAAAAATAATAGTTTTATAGAAAATACTCTCTTCTAATAGTAATTAGTATAATTTAATAAATCTATTTTTTTAAATATACTACTAAATAGAGCTAGAATCCTTTATAGAACTAGTCTTTACTATCTTCCTTACTAGTATCCTCTTTACTAACTTCTTATTTAAATACTTCTTAGAGTAAATCTATAGTACTAGACTTTTAAAAACTAGAGCTAGTTATTAATAGTATAGATTAAAGAAGTAGTAAATTATTATTATAAATTCTTATATTACTATAGTATTCTACCTATTAGATAAGTAGCTATCTCTATTTATCTTTAAAAGTAAAAGCTCTTAGTCTAGAACTTTCGATATAAAATCCTTTATCTCCTTTCTATTATATAGAATTCTATCTCTATCTTTTATATCTAGTTAGGCTATAGAATATAGAGGGGATCTCTATAGCTTCTTTCTCTTACTAGACTTCTATTTCCTTTTTCCTATTCTCTTCCTTTTCTAATTTCTTCTTTATAAAAAAGAACTACTCTAGTAGGTTCTTCTTAACTATCTATCTAGTTACTTTATTTAGACCTTTTTTAGTCTAGATAATCTCTTACTATAATAACTCTATCCTTTAGAAAAGTTAATTCCTTATCCTTTATTTCTATAGATAGAAAAGTATTATATATTTAGATATTTAGGCTCTATATCTATATATATATATATACTCTAGTATCTTATCTAGAACTCTCCTTCTAATAAGATATACGTTTAGGCTAATATATTTAGTCCTAATTAGGATTACTATTATACTCTACTTTTTAGACTATTTTTAGTATAGTTTCTTATCTCTTATCTCTTCTTACTAGACTATAGGGAATCGTTAGCTCTACTAGGATACTTATCTTCTTCTAACTTAGTTCTTTTACTAGATATTCTACTTCTAGTATATCTACTATAATCTAGGTATTATTCCTTTCTATTAGATATAGTTTCTAGTTTATCTATTAACTAGTACTATAATCTCCCCTTATCTTATCTTTAGATCCTATATCTAGACTAGGTTCCTTTTCCTCCTATATTTCCTTTAAATCTTCTTATATTGCTCTTAAATCTATTTAGTAGTAGGTTTATTATCTATCTTAATAGATTATCGTCTTATTATCTCTTATATATATAGATAGATAGATATTTCATTTGCCTATTGTAGTGCCTTTCGGCCTATGCAGGTCCGTTTCTATGTATTGTTTTGGGTAGGAAACCAACTTGATTGGTAAAAACCTCCCTCCTATCCTATTTACAAGTGTTGTCCTTACTCGTTTCTTTGCTTTCCTTCCTCTAGGGTATACTAGTATTATGGTTGTTACCCTCTAACTACCTTGCCTACTGCCCTACCCTTCTTTCCCCCTCTTCTTCCCTCCTTCTTATCTACTCCTTAGTTTCCCTTACTAGTGTAAATTGTTACACGAATCCCTGTTTAATGATCTACCTTACTATCCTCTTTAGGTCTTCTTTGCTTTAGATTAGCTTGTCGTATTCCCTTTCCATTACTTTTAGTCTCTAATTACTTCTGCCTTCTAACTATTAGGGGTAGACTAGTAGTATATGCTTAGGGTTCTAAGATTGGTAGCTACATTAGTAAGCTCTGCTTTCGATTCCTAGGACGTTTCTTCTAAACAGGTAAGATCTAAGTCCAATGTATTTAGATCTAATTTAGATAGCTAGGCTTGCTTCGGCCCTATTTAGGTCCTTGTAAAGCTAGTAGTTGTACTAACCAAATTTGATTAGTGCCTTTGGGGTTCCTAGTCTAACTTGTGTTTTGTTCTATTCCTACTCCTATAGGTGTCTAGTAATTGATTCTACTAGGCTTTGTTTCTTTCCCTTTAGCTTGTCTTCCTTTAGCCTTGTATTTAGTCTTCGAAGCTCCTTCTCTAGCATTTCTCTTGTTAGGACTCTATATTGCTCTAGGTCCTTAGCCTTCTAGGGAGTCCTTTATAGTCTATCTAGCCTCCTAGTCCTAATGTACTAGGCTTTTATCTTGTCTAGTGCCTTTTAGATAGTCTATTAGGCTA
>LFZO01000369.1:0-46539 GCA_001578225.1 Pseudocercospora musae | reverse complement strand
CGAGTATTCTTAGAGCTAATAAACTACCGAACAATATAGCGAGGTTACTAGGTAACTCCTTTCCCTAATTCCTTTTTCGGGGAACCTTCTACTTTTAGTAGAAGGGCCGAAGCACTATCGAGCTAGGCTACGAATTAGAGTTTAGTAACCTCTAGCCTAACCGGGATCCCTTCTCTTTAATAGCCTAATACTCTCGTATTCGTAGTACGCGTCTCGTACCGCAATACGGATACGGATACCTATCCTACCGTAGACTTTAGCTAGGTCTAAGCATAGTCCGGGTAATTAGTCCTCGCTACGCCTTAGGATCGGTTAGTAGAATAAGACTAGTCGACCGGAATAGTATCGTATCGAATAGGTAGTACGCTACCGTACGGTACTAGTAAGGTTTTAGAGGGTTCCCTAAACCTAGAGCGAGTCCTAGAAAGTAATCGACTATCTAGGTCCTAAGCTTTAATAGTCTCTAGGGTTTGTAGCTTTTCGGGGTTAAGGCAATGCCCTTATCTAGGAGGTTACTCTTAGTTATCGCTTCTATCGAGACCTCCTAAGACACTTTTCGTAACTAGCGCCGTAGGTCGTTTATCGCCTCCTACTTGTACGTAGTTATCCGTACCTAAGGACTACTATTAACCTAACCGCCTAATGCGATCGAGAAGAGATAGCTCTACCTTCGGCTCTAATAATAAGTAATACCTAAACCTATACAAACCTAAGGGCTAGGTAGTATAGGAAGGGACTATAGGGAGCATAACCTATTAGGCTATAGGTAGCTATACTAGGCGGACTAACTATCGTAATAGTCGTAGAGGCATATAGTAGTAATTAGAGCTCTATAGTAGAGGCACATAAAATGTAACTAGTAATGTGTACTAAACGAAGGTTAATGATGTCTCTCCCTAGTAGGAAGAGGGCTATATATACTAATCGAGGCCCCTACCTAACTCGGTAGTCAAGTATGTCCTAGTTACTAGCCAATACCGTCCTAGCCCCGATCCTCCCCTACTATCTCGGCTACGCTCCTCCTCCCTATAGCTAACTTATTAGTTAGTATAGGTTAGCGATACTAATTAATAACTAAGTCCTCCTAGCCCTAGTCCTTCCCTAGTACTCGCTACGCTCCTTTCCTATAATCTTCCTAAGTAGGGACGTAGATAGTATACTAAGATAGTAGTCGGTAGTCTATTAGTAGATAGTAGTAGATTAGTCGATAGGTAGTCGATAGATACGGTTAGGGATCGGGATAGTTAGTTAGTAGTTAGTTAGTAGTCGGTTAGTAGTTAGTTAGTAGTCGGTCGGTAGTTAGTTAGTAGTTAGTTAGTAGTTAGTCGATAGTTAGTTAGTAGTTAGTTAGTAGTCGGTCGGTAGTTAGTTAGTAGTCGGTTAGTAGTCGGTTAGTAGTCGGTTAGTAGTTAGTTAGTAGTCGGTCGGTAGTTAGTTAATAGTAGTTAGTAGTTAGCTAGTAGATAGTCGGTAGTTAGCTAGTTAGTCCTATTCCGGTATTCCCCGATCCCCGACTAGAAGGTAGCTACTACTAGTTACTAGTATAAGGTCTTAGAGAGGATAGATAGTAACTAACTATACTCGAGGTTAGTTAGTAGTAGTAGAAAGAAGAGAGGGTTAATAATCGAGGATAGGGTTCCTAAAGAATACTATTAGCTAGGCTAAGTATCTAATAGGTAAGGGAAGCTACGAGATAGTAGTAGCGGTATAACGTAAAGGTCGCGTAGTAAGGGAACAAGTAAAGGATCTAGGAGAAGGCGCTAGTAATAATCTAATAGCGGAAGGCGAGCGGTAAGCTATTCGAGGAATAAGGCTTAAAGGATCTCGTCGAAGGCTATCCTATCGCTTCTCGTAGGTCCCTAGGGCGCCTCTACGACTCCTATAGTAGATATCGGACTATATTAGGTTATAGTCTCTACGAGTAGGTACTACAAACCGCTCTATAGACCTACGAGAAAGCGATAGAGTATTAGGTATCGGCCGCTATAGCTATACGATAGTAAATACCTATTAGTATTATATCTTCGATTACTCTATCGCCTACTATAGATAGAACCCTATAGGCCGTAACTACTATTACTACCGCTACTACAACTCCTAATAGCGACGTAGAGATAACGAATAGTAGTATACCTATAAAAGGCGCCCTAGAGACTATCGGTAGTCGAAGCTATAAGCTTATTTAAGTAATATAACGACTCTCTCTCCTAGGCATTAACGTAACGTTACTATT
Organism: Pseudocercospora musae; assembly: GCA_001578225.1. Lineage (NCBI taxonomy): Eukaryota > Fungi > Ascomycota > Dothideomycetes > Mycosphaerellales > Mycosphaerellaceae > Pseudocercospora > Pseudocercospora musae. Next base: position 44,306 of record LFZO01000369.1, on the reverse strand, counting down.
ACTTCTAAGATTTATCGTAGTTAAGAGACTAGTCTACTAGAAAAACCTCGATCGTAAGTCTATATAATACTCTACCTTAGCTAAGCTAACTTTCTATATAGATCGAGGAAACGTATAATATTATATTACCTCGTAGCGAAGGTACCTATACTAAATACCTATTTTAAATAATACCTATAGTACGGCAAGACTAAGTAGATCTCTAGAAGTATATAGTTACTATTCGCTATAAATATATATATAGTACTTACTACGTCGCTAGATCGTATAGTATAGAGTTTAATCGCTAGCGTATAGATATAGAGACTATATCTCTACTCTTTGCGGTTATCTATAATAAGACTAAGCTAGAGTTAATACTACGCCGTCCGTAGTTAGCGGTCCTAAACCTAGATAAAGACTTTAATATATTTAAGGACCCTATAGTAGTAGTACCGATCGAGGATACGATTAGATTTTCCCTAAACGTAATTAGCCTCTCGGACTATATAAGACTATAGTCTCTACGAGTAAGGACTATAAAGCTATCCTATCGCTTCTCCTAGGTCTATAGGGCGCCTCTACGACTCTTATAGTAGACGTCGGACTACTTAAGATTATAGTCTCTATAAGTAAGTACTACAAAACTATCCTATCGGTTTCTTATAGATCTATAGGGCGCCTCTACGATTCCTGTAGTAGACGTCGGACTATATAAGATTATAGTCTCTACGAGTAAGTACTATAAAACTATCCTATCGCTCTCTTATAGGTCTATAGGGCGCCTCTACGATTCCCGTAGTAGACGTCGGGCTATATAAGATTATAGTCTCTATAAGTAAGTACTATAAAACTATCCTATCGCTTTCTCGTATATCTATAGGACGTCTATACAATTCTCGTAGTAGATATCGGACTAGTCTCTAGCGCTAGGACGGTACCGTAGATACTCCGAGGAAGTATCTAGCTATAATTAATATCCTTAAAATAGCTAAAAATAGATATATCTAAAACGTATAGCCTCTCGATAGTAGAAATTAACCCTAAAGGTATAGGGAGATACTAAGGCTTCTTGTAATTTAATAGGAGTAGAGAGGGATATATTTTTATAAAAATAACGCTTTTAAGGAGTACGTATTCTAAGCTATAGAGTTAAGAAATCAAGCCCTATAAACTCTAGAATAGCTAGCCCTCCCCCTTAACTATCCCTAAAGCTATAACCTCGCCGTTTTCCCTATTTAAGTATAGACTATATATATACCGTATATAAAGACCTTAGCGTAATACCTAGTAGGACGTCTAAGGTTAGATCTAGGATCCTCGAGGACGTCGTAGATCGCGTACTACTACGCTATATTAAGGTCGCGGGTAGTTAGTAAGCCTCTTAGACTAGTAGGCTTTACCGTTTCCCGAACTATCTTATTCTAGTCTATAAATAGGTTCTATAGGTCGTAGGCGGTTACGAACAGACTAGGTATACCGCTACTATCTATAATAATTCGGTATAAATCGTTCTAGAGACGGATATAGTTACCTCTAGTTACGAGAGTTATCTAGTCGACCTAAGGTAGCGTCGTTCCTATCGTCTATTTTTCTATCTTGCCCTAATCGGTATCGCGACTAACTATGCGCTAGCTAGTAGCGATTACGTCGTAAGGTTTGTCCTCTATATCCTAACTAGGCGATAGAGCGTCGAACTAGATAACTATGCGACCTCCTAGTACAAGTAGTATCCGAAGATAACTAATTACCTAAGGGCGACTATTAGGCTCGAAATGGTTTAGGAAGAGGTATACTAGGACGACGTCGAAGCTATTCTAGTAGTTAGTAAAAGCCCTAATCGTAGTAGGAGTATTCGCCTCCCGAATATCGCCTTACTAGTAGTAATAGCTACGTAGTTCCGGAAAGCGGTAGTAAAGCTCGGCGTCTACCTACGCAAGTAGCGCGCCGCTCGTATTAGTAAAGAATATAGAAGGATTCTTCCTACTAAGGACTTCGTAGGCAAGTAAGCTAGCGAGACTAGGTCTACTTATAACGTCGAGTATACTCTCGCCTCGCTAAATGCCTACGAGCCTTACTATACGCTAGTAGGACTCTACTCCGCTCTAGTATTCCTCTATATACTACGTAGTAGAGCTAGAAGTAGTATAGTAGCCGGTAGTCGGCTTCGTTATATTATAATAGTATTCCTAAAGTATTATATTATTAACGGTCTACGCGATAGGCAAACTAGATAGTACCGCTATTATAAGGGCTCCTAAGGAGAGAGTTAGTAGACTAGAAATACTCTATAGGAGGTCTAGATAGAAGTATACTTACCGATCGTTACTAGGGTCTAGAAGAGGTAATAGGTAGGGAGCGCTAAAGGTCCTAAAGAGAATATAATAGTATAAAGGCTAGAAGAATAGTTAGAAGAGTTATCCGAAAGGACTAATAGTAACTAACTACGCTTAAGGTTAGTTAGTAGTAGTAGAAAGAAGAGAGGGTTTATAATCGAGATTAAGGTTCCTAAAGAATAATAGCCGTTAGCTCGAGCGCCTAATAAGTAAGGGAAGCTACGAGGTAGTAGTAGCGATATAACGTAAAGATTATATAGTAAGGGGATAAGTAAAGGATCTAGTTAAAGGGGAAAGCTACTAGGCTATAGCGGTAGTATAACGTAAGGGTCGCATAGTAGGGGGATAAGTAAAGGATCTAGTCGAAGGGGAAAGCTACTAGGCTATAGTAGCGGTATAATATAAGGGTCGTATAGTAGGGGGATAAGTAAAGGATCTAGTCGAAGGGGGGAACTACTAGGCTATAGTAGTAGTATAACGTAAAGGTTACGCAATAAGGGAATAAGTAAACTATCTAGTCGAAGGCGCTAGCGACGATCTAATAGTAGTCGAGGCTCGCGGAAGGTACTAGTAACGATAAGGTTATAGATAGAGATACTAGGGTTAGGATTAGGGTTAGGATCGAATCCTAACTATTATTATATAGTAGGGTTCGTTCTAATATCTATTACTATAATAGGGTAACTATTACTATCGACGTTATTATAATAGACCGATTTAATCGTACTTAGCTATTATAGTTCTTTCGGTAATTGCCTCTATTCTACTCCCTTAGAACTATTATCCTTAATATCTTATAGATAGATAGCTCGAGCTCTCCGACCTATCCTAGTCCTTTCCTCTATAGCTAACTTATTAGTCGGTATTACTTAGCGATACTAACTAATAACTAAGCTATCCTAGCCCTAGTCCTTCCCCGCTATCTCGGCTATACTCCTCCTCCCTATAGCTAACTTATTAGTCGGTATAGCTTAGCGATACCGATTAATAACTAAGCCCTCCTAGCCCTAGTCCCCTTCTAGTACTCGCTACGCTCCTTTCCTATAATCTTCCTAAGTAGGGACGTAGATAGTATATCGAGATAGTAGTTAATAGTCTATTAGTAGATAGTAGTAGGTTAGTTAATAGATAGTCGGTAGGTATAGTTAGGGATTAGGATAGTCGGTTAGTAGTCGGTTAGTAGTCGATTAGTAGTCGGTTAGTAGTCGGTCGGTAGTTAGTTAGTAGTTAGTTAGTAGTTAGTCGGTAGTTAGTTAGTAGTCGGTTAGTAGTCGGTCGATAGTTAGTTAGTAGTCGATTAGTAGTCGGTCGGTAGTCGGTTAGTAGTTAGTTAGTAGTCGGTCGATAGTCGGTCGGTAGTAGTCGGTAGTTAGCTAGTAGATAGTTAGTAGTTAGCTAGTCGGTCCTATCCTAGTATCCCCTAATCCCCGACTAGGAAGCGGCCGCTACCGGTTATTAGTATAAGACGAGAAGAATATATTTAGAGCCTAGATATCTAGATATTAGATAGGAATATCCTTAGACTATTCTATAGATATCTTAATAAATATTCGTCTAATTAAGGTAAAAATTATACTACTAGAAACGTAAGAGTTAGTTCTATAGAACGTAAAATTTTAGTTAGAATCGCGGCTTATATTAGTAGATATTAGCTAGTATTAGCTTAATATATATAAATTAAATCCTTAATAAATATTAGTCTAATCGGCCTAAGAATTCTACTACTAAAATCGCGAGAGTCGATTCTATAGAATATAAATCTTTAGTAGAAATCGCTCCTTATATTAGTAGATATTAGCTAGTTCTAGCTCGATATATATTAATTAAAGTTAAGTCTCATCCTACGTTAACCTTTAATAGACAAATATAGAGCAAGTTACTAACCTTTAATAGACAAGTATAGGGCAAGTTACATCCTATATTAACCTTTAATATAAAAGTATAGAATAAGTCAAATTCTATATTAACCTTTAATACAAACTTAGTTCTATAAAACCTCTTAGCTAATAATTTTAGTTTTAGCGGATAACTCGAAAATTTTAGTATACTATATCTAGATAGGTAGCTACGCTACTAATTAAAAGATAAGATTCTTATACTAAATAATTATTTTAAAGACAATCTCTAAGAATTATTTATCGATTCTAGATATTCTAATCCTAAATACTAATTATATTTACTAAAAAGCTAGAATAAGAACTTCGATTTTATATTAGTTACTATAGACTAAATACTATATTTAAGAAGAATCGTTATCCTATTCTATTAGTTATAGAGACTCTATAACGCCTCTTAATAGCCTACTAGTTTACTAAACTAAACGTTATCCCTATTTTTAATACTATTAAAATAGTAGAAGGAAATAAATAGATAATTATATTCTATATTTATCCTAAGCTTATTTAAATATATCGTCCTTCTACTCGGCCTCTATAATAGTTCTAATACCTTTTAGTATTTTACTAATAAGACTCTAAAAGAGATTTAAAATAAATTTATTTAACCCTATCTCAATAATATTCTAATCTATAGCTATACGAAAATAGAGTACTATAATTATATTAAGAAAATATTATAGAAATACTCTAAAACTAATTTATATTATAATATCGATTAGTATAAGTTCTATAAATAAAATATAAATTCTTAATATTAATCGTTTCTTTAGATAGAATTCGAATAGAAACCCTAAGAATTAAAGTAAAATTAAACTAGACTATATCTAAAAGTATAAAAGAGGTTTATAGCTTTCTAAGATTTACTAGTTTCTAATATATATCTATTTAAATCTTAGCTAAATTACTAAAGCTTTAATATTATTTATAAAGAAATCTATCTAATTTAAATAAATATTATTCTACTATTATATCTTTAATTAGCTCTAAAAAAATTATAAATTATTTCTATCTTTTAGTACTTAGATTTTAATAGATAAATATAGTTAGAGATAGATATCTCTAATAGTACTATATATATATACTATTATTCTCTAGAGCGAAACTAATACTAATCTTTAGCTTAGAGTAGCCTTAATTTTAAGAAAATATTCTAAGCTAAATAATTCTATAATATCTATAATAAGGAGATTCTAGTAAATATAAAGAGTATTAAATAATAGTATTTAGTATTTAGGATTAGCTATATATCTTAAAGTTAGCTTAGATTAGAATAATTTTATCTACTTTATAAAAAAGTAAGCTCTTAAACTAAAAATAAATTAGATAGAGTAAGTTTTCTCTATAGTATAACATNACTAGACTATATCTAAAAGTATAAAAGAGGTTTATAGCTTCCTAAGATTTACTAGTTTCTAATATATATCTATTTAAATCTTAGCTAAATTACTAAAGCTTTAATATTATTTATAAAGAAATCTATCTAATTTAAATAAATATTATTCTACTATTATATCTTTAATTAGCTCTAAAAAAATTATAAATTATTTCTATCTTTTAGTACTTAGATTTTAATAGATAAATATAGTTAGAGATAGATATCTCTAATAGTACTATATATATATACTATTATTCTCTAGAGCGAAACTAATACTAATCTTTAGCTTAGAGTAGCCTTAATTTTAAGAAAATATTCTAAGCCAAATAATTCTATAATATCTATAATAAGGAGATTCTAGTAAATATAAAGAGTATTAAATAATAGTATTTAGTATTTAGGATTAGCTATATATCTTAAAGTTAGCTTAGATTAGAATAATTTTATCTACTTTATATAAAAGTAAGCTCTTAAACTAAAAATAAATTAGATAGAGTAAGTTTCCTCTATAGTATAACATTACTATTTAGTATATATCTAATAAGGCTAATTTATAAATAAATATATTAGTAATATATAATATAGGTATATTACTTAATTATAGTTTCTAAATAAAGGAATAGTTTCTTCTAGAGAAAGATAATTTAAGTTAGAAACTTCCTAAGCTTTTAGAAAATAGTAACTATTTAGTACAAATTTATATATTACTATACTATTCTATATATTATATAAATAGCTATCTATATTTATCTTTAAAGATCCTTATTCTATAGCTTAGGGTTTAAAACCCTATATCTCCTTTTTATTATATAGGATTCTATTCCTATTCTTAGTTTATAGTTTAGCTTTAAGATATAGAGAGGATCTCTATAGCCTATTTATTCTACTAAACTTCTATTTCCTATTTCCTTTCCTTATCCTTCTCTAGTTTCTTCTTTATAAGAGAGAACTACTCTCTAAGCCTCTTTCTAATTATCTATCTAGTTATTTTATTTAATTCTCTCTTAGTCTAAGTAATCTAGTACTATAATAATCCTATCTTTTAGAGAGGTTAATTCCTTATTGCTTATACCTCTATATAGGAGAGTATTATATATTTAAATATCTACGCTCTATATCTATTACTTTAGTATCTTAGAGTAGAAGTCTACTAGAATTAATAAGATATATCTATAGACTAATATATTTATATTAAATTAGTAGTAATATTATACTTTACTTTCGAAGCTATTCTTAGTATAGTAGGTTATTATATTAGTATAGGTAATAGCGATTATTTAGTATCTAGAGACTAAGCTTCTTCCTTTAGAAGTTCCTTAGTATATTTTAGAGTTAAACGAGCTTTACTACTACTATATATAGCCTTCTATATCTTCTCCTAATAGATAAAGCGTTTATCTTAGATAGTCTAAATAAATTTATTATAGTAGACTTCTATATATATATCTTTAATAGACTAGAAAAAAGTATCCTCTACTATAATAGTACTTAGTTCTAGTTTCGAGATCTATTCGAGTATTTTAGTCTAAATCTTCTCTAAAATTATAAAGATAATACTTTATCTCTTATCTAATTTAGGGTTAGATATATATAGTAGCTTAGATAGAGTAGTCTTTAGTTAAATTAGTATTTAGCGTAAACGATACTCTATATATAGATAGTAAATTTAGATCGATACTATATATATACGCTTTATTAAGGAGGATAAGATATAAATCTAGCTAGTTTACGAAAGGTAATATCTAACCCTAAGTAATTCGGCTATAGTAGTTAATAATATATAGTCTATCGAATTTATTAAAAAAGACTATAGACTCTTTAAATATATTATACTTATTTAGCTATACTACTATAAGTTCTTAATTATTTAGTTCTAGAAGCTAGATACTAATATTAAAAATAATCTCTATAGATAGCTTAGAATAACTAACGATTACTAGAAGATTCTTTCTATTTAACGAATCCTATTTAGTATATACTACTAGCTTTATTAAGTTTTCTAGTTAGAAGATATTACTAGTTATAAGAGTATTAATATACTTTTACTATTTAAGATTAGGATAGCTAATATCGAAAGATAATAGTAGTCGAGAGTTATTAGTTCTAGAGAAGCTAATAGTAGTATAGTTCTTTCTCTTACCGATATTCGAACTAGAGATATAAAGTTTATTAGGAAACTCTTTTATCTCCTTTAATAGTATATAATAGAATAGGAAAAAGTTAATAATATTCTTTCTATAATATAATAATTAAAACAACTTAGAGATATACTATAGTTAGTCTTAGGGTTTAATATTTTATAACTACTTAAATATAGTAGAAAGGCTATTAAAGTCCTTAAGCTATATCTAATATTTAATATCCGCTTAATTCGAGTCTATTAGATAGCCTAATATAATAAAATAATCTCTAATCCTAAGCTTCTTGTAGTAGTAATAAAGAGATATAAGTATAATAATAATATTAGAATAGCGAAACTCGGATTTAAGTAATAGTTTATCCTTTACTCTATATAAAATAGTTAGCTTAGTTAGCGGTTAGTAGTATATAAGACTACTATTAATATACTATCTCTTCTATCTAAGAGTAAAGACTAGAATACTATTAATAGTAATTCTATAAAGGAGAAGAAGATATAGTCTAATAGTTTTAGTCTAGAAGATACCGCTCTCTATAGTTATAATCTTATTATCCTTTATATATTACTAGAAAGTCGCCTTATTATAACTAAAACCCTAACCCTATAATAATAAAATAAAGAGGCGATATAGTATCTTAATAAAGAATAAACTATAAGACTATAAAGATATATAATCTATACTACTAATAGTTTAGTATATATAAATAGTAGTAGTAGTAAATTCTTATATTACTATACTATTCTAACTACTAGATAAGTAGCTCTCCTTATCTATTCTTAAAGATAAAAGTCCTTAGTCTATAGCCTCCGGTATAAAACCCTTTATCTCCTTCCTACTTTATAGGATTCTATTCCTACCTTTAGTATCTATTTAGGCTATAGGATATAGAGAGGATCTCTATAGCTCCTTTCTCTTACTAGGCTCCTATTTCTACTTCCTATCCTCCTCCTCCTCCTTTTCTAGCTCCTCCTTTATAAGAGAAAATTAGTCTAGGAGACCCTCCTTAATTATCTACCTAGTTACTTCGTTTAGGCCTCTCTTAGTCTAGGTAAACTCCTACTATAATAATCCTATACTTTCGATAAGTTAATTCCTTATCCTTTATCTCTCTAGATAGAAGAGTATAATATATTTAGATATCTAAGCCCTATATCTATATATATACTCTAGTATCTTGCCTAGAACCCTCCTCCTTATTAGGTATATATTTAGACTAATATATTTAGTCCTAATTAGGGTTACTATTAACTTTATATTTATAATAGATTTTTAGAGTTAGAAATAGACTAGAGTAGTATTTAACCTATTTTATTATAAACTATTATATTATAGAAAGGGTTACTTAAAGTATTAACTCTAAATTATAAATATCTAAATATTATTATATAGATATCTAAACTCTATACTATAATATAATTCCTTATAACTTTCTTTTTATAAATTAGAAGTCTAGTATATTAGAGCTAGTTTATATATCTAGATTATATATATAGATTAGATTAGATAATCCTAATCCTAACCCTATACTCTAATATATAGACTTAAAAATTTTCTTATATATAAAGTAAGAAGCTATTATAAATATTCTATCTTTAATTCTAAGATCTAAATATTATATTAATTTAATTTAGTTTAATCCTAATAATATAAATATAATAATAGTAGTATAAAGAATTATTATAATCCGTAACTACTATTATATTCGGCTACTAATAATATGCTCTTTTAGAGGCTAGTAGCGAGATCCCTCTTATATACGTTAGGGCTCGGTAACTTCTCTACTAATCGCTACTATACGTATCGCTAATAGGGCTACTCCCTATAGTACTATACTATAAACGGAGCTCATATTCTAACGCCTCGATCTCTAGCTCCTACCGTTACTCTAACGCCTACCGCTTAGTACGGTATAGGGCCCGACGCTTCTAGATATTCTATTCGTACTAGCGTATTATAGAGGATCGTAGGGGGATAGGCGGAGCCTCGCGGCTAGCCTATCCGATCGTAGTCCTAGTATAGTATATTCGCGAGGGTATACGAGGGCGCGTAGCGGCTATAGCGATCTAGTATACGTATTAGGAAGGTAGACGTCTAACCCTAAGCGAAGTAGGAGTTAGGTATATATATAGGATTATGTTTAACTAGTATATAGCCCCTAGGCGTAGAGTCGGTACGAGCCTTAGTATACGAGACGGCTAGGCTAGAAGCGACGTCGTAGCTCTCTACGAAGTATACGCGAGGTTGTATAGTAGAGAGGAGTACGTTAGCGCTTTAGCTCTTATAGCTAGTACGTAACTTAACTACGAGACTCGAACGGAGAGGCCTAATCGATAGACTTATAGTATAATCGTTATACGTATCGTCCTAGTCGCCTACTAGGAGAGGCGATATAGCTTCGGTATATTTAGGCTACTAGTCTATAGTATCTTCCTCTTTAGTATCTAACTCTTCGCTATCGCTATTATAGTCGCTATTGCCGTTACGGTTACTATTACTATTACTATCGATAGCGACGATAAGGGGCTCTCCCTTCTATTTATTAATCTAATTATACGTATTAATATAGCTACCTAGGAGTCGCTTCGGATTACATAGCGCTATAGCGCTAGAATAGCTACGATTCGGCCGTCCTTCGATCCGATAGGCGAGTACGTAGCTACTATATACCGCGTATAGACTAGGCGATAATAGAGGTATAGGCGCGGGATCGGATACGGTAGGAGAGGCGTTATAGGGAAGGTTATTAATAGCGTAGAAGCTAGTCGATATCTAGGTAGATCCTATTAGTAGACAAGATATCGTAGGTCGTAGATACGTATAAATCTAAGCGACGAGATAGCGCGGAGGATCGCCTTTTATACTCGCCTTCGAGATCGTATATCTAGCAAAGGGTAATAGGTAGCTAAGTAGTGTCTATTGTAGCGGAGTACTACTAGCGATGCGATATATAGCGAGAGGAAAGAGCTATCCTCGATATAAGACCTTCGACGAGAATAGTCGAAAAACGCGCGTACTAGGGAGATACTAAGGCTACGAAGTATACGAGAAATTATCTAGAGGGACGGGTAGAACTAGCTATAGAAAGTTAGTAAGTAGATATATCGGTAGAGTAAGGAGTAGTAGAGTTATATAGATAGAAACCTATAAGATATTATCTAACTCGTTAATTTAGTAATAATAGATAACTCTCCGGAAATAGCGCCTATCGATTAAGTTAGCGATTAAGCTAGGGATTAGACGGATCGGGTAGACGACCCTATAGTATAGATAGATAATACGCCTAGATCGCATAGCGTAATTGCTTAGAAGTAGCTAATAGACGAGTCCGATCGTATATACTCGTAGGACTACGCGACTAGTAAGCCCTATTATAGACTAACTCTCGACTAATACTATATATAAGCAAAATAGGTACTCCGAACAATACTATATATACGATATAGGGACGCTACTAATACGAACTAACTTGTAGATCTATATAGCCTTTAGTAGACGACGATACTACTACGAAAGATATAGTATAGGATTTAGTATACTTGTCTACAAGTCGGTTCGTATTTATCGAGGCTAGCCTATAGTATATACGGAACCCGGGACTATAAGGAACCCTAAGCGATATAAGCTAATACTATATACTATACCGGTATAAAACTAGTTAGAATTCTAATCGATCGATAAAACCATTATAGCCCTACTAGCGCTATTTTATACTACGCGTATAATGTCTAGTATTCTACGAGATAATAAGTAGGGCTTGTATATAGATATAACCTAGACTAACTATAGATACGGTCGAACTAGCTTCCGTACTCTTAGACTCTACAAGTCGATACGCGTAGTAAACGTTAACGTAGCTAACGCTATCCTAAGCCTAATAACCTCTTCCGACTTACTATATCTAATACAATCCTATAGACGACTACCTAACCTATATACTAGATTATAGTCGAAAGGCCTTACGTAGTAAGCGCCTCCTAGTAGTCTTATTAAACCGCGCTCGAGTCGGTATAAGTATAGGATACTTAGGCTATAACTAAGCCTAGCGTACCCCGATCTTCTCCGAAAGTGTCTTAGCCGTAACGTAAGGATTAGGGTCCTAGATATTACTAAAATGCTCGCTATATACCTTAGGATTAGTATAGAACTACTCGATTATAGCGCGGCTACTAGCTAATATCTTTAGCGCCGCCTAATTGCCCGAGTTTTTACCTAGATAACGATTAGTATATTAGCTAGAGAGAGACCTCCGGTCGAGATATACTAACCTTTAGAGACGCCCGTACTACCTCGACTCGGGCTACCTTCCTCGCTAGCTTCGTTAGCGTTATCGGTACCTTGTTCGTCCTAATCGTTACGATTACTAGAAGATTGTATATCGATGTCTCTATTAGTATCTATAGCCGGGCGTAACGTACGAGGAAGCGGAGGATATCTAGTAATACGTAGCGAAGTCGGTAGCTAGAGAGGAGCCGATTAACGGTTATCCTCCTCCTCCTCCTCCTCCTCCTCCTCCTCCTTATAGATAATCGCTACTAATAGTAGGAATCTACTACGGCGCGGCATAGGCGTCTATACGTAGTCGATCTCGTCGGACTCTAGACTAGAGAACTAAGCCAATTCCTAACTAAAGGAGGGACGACCTAGCTTCGCTAGACTAGGGCTATATATCGTCTCGATACTTAGAGAGAATATGTCTATCTATTCCGCGCGATCCGCATAGCGCTCTTAAATAGTTACGAAGGCTCGCTTAATATATTCCGATAGTTCGCGTACCTAGCTACTAGCTACTATAATAAGATCTAGACTATAACGATTAGCGAACGTTTATAGATAGGAAGTAACTTATAGAACGGTATAGCTAGTATACGACCTATGCCGTTCTATAGGTTAGTTCGGATCGACTTACCCTTAGTATCCTAGTAGACGAAGCGGGCCTCGAGCGTCTTAGCCTAGTACTCGGTAGTACTAATAATATACTCTACTACTTCGGTAATATCGGTAATAGAAGGAGCCTTATCGCGAGGAATAGTAAGGCTAGGTATAGTAAGGACTACGGAAGACTAGGTAAGGACGCGAGAGTATTCTAGTCGCTCGTCGACGTCGATCTATAGTAGCTCGGTCTTCGTCGTAGATAGGCGCGTCTCGGCTAGTACTTACTACTATATCTCCTTAGCTACTTCGCTACTATATACGAATCGAAAGAGCTACTCGGTAGGTTCTATGTTCTTAGTATAGGCGTCGTTAGAGGCGCTATTCGTTCCCTATACTACGTTCTAACGCGAACTACGGATACCGAATAGCTAGTATATAAGGCTATCGATAACTATACTACCTACGACCTTCTTAACGTACTCGTCGAGGCTAATCGTATCCTATTACGCCTATCGGTTAAGGTTAATCTTCTTATCGTTCTCTAGTATACCGGTATATTAAGTTACGAGAGAGGCCGGCGTTTCGCTAGTAGTAGCTAATTACTACGCGTACCGAGAGCAATACGAGCGCTATAGACCTTAGTCTATAGTCTCGTCGTTAACGAGTACGTACCTATACTACTCTTTATCTTAGCGAATACGGTAAAAGCGGCTAATATCCTAGAGTATATTAGGCAAGGCGATAACGTCTATAAAGATAGCGACACGTCTACCCTACTACAAGTTCGCCGATTCCGTCGCTAATTAGGAAGATATAGACGCTATATAGATCGTAGGATCTTCGTTAAAGCGCTTAATAGCGGATACGCGTACTTATAGCTTAATAGAGGCTCGTATACTAACGAAGCCGATACCGAGGATAGCGAGGATAGCCTCGGTCTTAACGCGGGTAATAGGATCGTAGCAAAAGATATAGACTTTCTTACCTCTATTTACGACCTACTCTAATAGTAGTAGGTAGAGGTACTAATCCTTAGTAGACGGTAGTACGAGGTAGAGTAGTATAGATAGGTAGTTATCTAGTATAACTTAGAACAAGTCGGACTTCGTATTAGTATAGAGGTAATCGAACGTAGACCGCGACTCGGTACTCCTATAGATAAAATTAGCTCGGTCTTATTCTAAAGTAACTTACGGATTGGTATACGAAACGAGCTATACTACTCGATAAGCTACTTTAGTCGTCGGTACTTACTTCTTATATATCGCGTTAGCCTAGTACTCCTCCTTATCGGTTCGAATAATTAACTCGGCTACGAGTAGGTTATAGACGGCGTAGAGGAGGTAGCGATAGGCTAGATTCTATCGAATACCGTTATCGTCGTTAGCGCCGTTATCGTGTCCTATAGATAGAGGGGCGGCGCTAGTAGCGGTTAGCTTAGCCTTAGCGATATGGCCGTTATATAGCGTACGCTATAGTACGTTCTAGCGTAACTCGACGAAGGTTAGCGTAAATAGTAGAATCTCCTTACCTAGTTCGATTATTACGTCCTTAACTACGATCTTACTATCCTTATAATAACGTAGAATTATTATGCGAGCGTAAATACTAGCGACTACCTTCGTCTCGGTAAGGCGATCGGTATTAAGGCTACCGCTAGCGCTATACGGCGTTCGAGTATATATACGGTACTTCTAAGGATCAAGGTAGCGATATATCTTAAGTTATTATACTTAGTATTAGACGATATAGAAGTTATTATTATAGTCCTACTCGAGGAATACCGCGGCGGTATAGTATATATCTAATCGGTTAGCGAACGTCTTTTCCTTCTTAGTCGGCGTCGCTATCGCTATCGCTATCGCTACCTCTATCTCTATCGACTCCTCCGTTATATACGGAAATCTCTATATAGCCTTCTAGCTAAAGCGAAAGAGGCTAGCGGCGTCTAAGACGGAGTTCTTGTATAGGGTAGCGGTAAGTAGGAGGTAGTAGTAGTCCTCGAATTAATATAGTACGTTAGTCTATCGAGCGTTCTTCGACTTTACCTTATAAGCCTTATCGATAATAAATATACTAACGAGGTTATAGCGCGACGGGAGGAAATGGAAGTCCTTATACGGCTTACTATTATAGCTTTCGTCGTTACTAGGTAGACCGTCGTCTTCGGTACCTTCGCTATCGTTATCCTCTAGCTCGTCTCTACTATTATCGTCGCGGTTCCTAGTCCTAGGCTAGGCCTTCTTGCCTTTACCCTTCCTATCGTTAGCTACCTCCTTCTTGGTATTCTTTAGTATAGCGGGGTAGAATGCCTATAGATAGTAGAGGATAATAGTATAGCTAGTCTAGTCGTTATTAGGTTTAAGTTAGTCGATCGCTACCTCGAACGCTATCGCTTCGCCTAGAAATATATTAGGGCTAGTTCTATCGCTACCTATATATATTAGGTAGATATGTCGCGGTTCGCTAGGTACGTTAAACATACTCTCGATATCGGTCTCCTACGATAGGGAGGCCTATAGCGGAACTAATATAACGATAGGTCGATAACGCGGTCTACTTCGGCTAAGCTTCTTACTTATAGTCTCGTCGATCCCGCGCTTCGCCTTCCGAATAGCGAATTAGAACTCTATAATATACTATTAGTAGAGAATACGCGTATAGAATACTATAGGTATACTATCGTCGATTTGCTAGTTACTTAACTTAGTAGCGTTAGGTTACTCGCGTCTAACGGTAGCGTAGGCGGCGTCTAGGAGTACTTACCGGATATCTACGAACAATTAGTTAGTTAGTAGTTACAAGGATTAGATACGAAGCGACTTATAGATCCGTATAGTTAGAGATATATAGATCGATAAGTCGGTTAGAGTATAGACTTACCTAACTACTCCTTACGCTACGCTTCTAACTATCTACTTAGTAGTACTATAGTATAAAGGGCTTCGACCGTCTTGCCTAAGCTAGTATCGTTAGCGTTAATCGCTATTCGTGCCTCTAGTAATAGGGCTACCGAATACTAGAAGATAGCCTACGGTTACTAAGGCTTAAGAGATAGGCTAAGGAAGTCGATAGCGGATATACGGTACTTAATTCTAGAAGTAGTAGAAGGTTCCTCCTAGTACTATTAGGCGCCAATAGCCGCGCACGCGACGTCAAAGTTAGGAGGCTTAGCGCTAACGCTATTAGCTTCGACTTAGAGGTAGGTAAAGCGTATAGCGCGCTCGTTAGCGGTCTTATTATCGTTACTATTATATAGATCCTCGGCAACGTTGCCTAGGTCTATAGTAATCTAGTTCTCGCGCGTAACGAATTCCCTATAAAACTTGTCGTTCTTCTTAGTAAGGTATTTATAGTACATAACGTTAGAGTAGGTTTAGGCGTTATTAAAGAGGACCTCGACGCCTACCGATATAGCCTCGAGGAGATAGCGACGCTTCTCGTTGTCGATACTATCTAGGGATAGATTCTTTATAGTTACTATAAGGCCCTCGAAGCGCCTAGTAACTACGTCTATATTAATACTAGTAATAGGCTCCTACGTAGTATAGTCCTAAACATTATCCTCGGTCTACTTCTCGAGGCTATCCTTTAGTAGCTTACTATATTCTATTAACGAGCCGTCCTACTTATCGGCGCGAATAGTATCGGGGTCGTTAGGCATAGTATAGAAGACGGAACGTACGTAGCTATTCTTAATACCGAGTAGCTATAGTATACGCTCGGGCATAGTTAGCTCCTTCTACGTCTAACGCGTAAGCTTATATCGAAAGAAGTAGTAGATAGCGGAGACGTAGTAGTAGTCCGCGTATAGGTAATTAAGCCTATCGATAGGAGGATCGAGGTAGCCTAGAATGTCCTCGCGCGATACGCTAGATACGATACCGATATAGAGATTAGGTAGGACGAGTAAGGGATTAGTCGTCGGCGTATTCTAGTTATATTACTCTACGAGCTCGACGGACTAGTAGACAAACCGTACCTAGTACAACGCTAGGCGATCGGTTAATAACTATTCGGTATTCGCGAACTTCTCCTTAGGGAAGGAGTTAGTAACGTTACGAAAGATAAAGTAACGAGCTAGGTCGAATATAGTCTTATAGAGTCGTTAGACTAGGAGGTATAGATCTATTCTCTATACCTTCTTATAGGGTTTGTTCATGTTTAGTTCCTATAAGTATAGATTAATAGACGTAACGAATAATAATATAGGTAGTTTAAAGTAACTTACTAAACTACGTAGTAGATACGTATACGATTCGGCAAGTTACTCTAAGTAAGTAGGCGCTTCGACTTACGTATTAGTCGACTATATATAGAGCCTTAAGTATAGGCTAGAGTATATCGAGTAGGCGCTCTAGATTAGGAAGGTACGTAAGGATAAGGTAGCCGGTAAGAGACTCGATATCTATATATAACTATATAGGTCCAAGGCCGACTACGTAGAGGTTAAGGGCCTTATCGATTAGTTTATATTTGCCTTACTCTATTAGTAGCTCCTTCTCGGCCTCTACTATACGCGATTATAGGTACTATTCGCGTTCCTCGAGCGTCGACATAGCCCGCTCCTCCTAGCTATATAGCTACTCGAACTTCCGGATCTAATCGCCCTTAACTTCGAATACTCTAATATATACTTCTAAATCGGGAAGGGCCTTCTTTACTATAGTAGTAATCGCGGGATCGGAGTCGCGCTACTTCCCTATACTATCGCGCGCCTTCTTATATTAAGAGGATAGTCTAGACTCGTTATCGTCGTCCGTAGCGTCGGTACGCTAGCGCTTACCGATACGACGACCTCGCTATTATATAGGTAGTAGTAGGCGGCTCGACCGTAGTATAGTTTTAGTATAGGAATTAGGTACGTTAAGCTCGACTATAATAGCGGCTACTCGCGTAGAGCGTATAGAGATCGCTAAGAGGATAGTACCGCTAGGCGTAGTATCGTAAGGGTCGCTTTAGTACTATAGAGTATCGTAGTATACGTTGCCTAGAGTAACTTGCGGATCGGTATACGAAGGGCGTAGTAGAAGGTTAATATACGTATATAGAATAAGAATAAGGGCTAGCGTAGAAGTATTAAATAGTATAGCATAGCGCTCGGGCTACTTAGTAGGTAAACCCGATACGTGATTTGCGGTTCTATAAGTCGGTTTTATACTAACGTAAGGTATTCTAATAAGTAATATTAGTTATTACGTAGTATTAGCCGTCTACGTTACTATATAGACTAGGGTATCCGTAGGTATAGGTCCTACGCTTCGACGACGCGATAGCTCGTACTATGCTTATATAGGCATAGTAGTAGTAGTAGTACTAGATCGATAGATAGGTATTAGATAGATAGGTACTAGATAGATAGGTACTAGATAGATAGGTACTAGATAGATAGGTACTAGATAGATATTATATCTCGGGTAATCTAGCGCGAGACCCTACGTCTCGGTAGGTCGTAGGGAATAGGGCGTGTTTAGTTAGAGCCTCTAGGTAGGTACGGCGCCGTATAGTATCGGTATTGGTAGTAGTATACGTAAGCGATACCGTCGGCGTATAGGAAGTATAGTACTATCTAGGGTAGGCGTATCTTAACGATATATCGAGACATTAGGCGAGGTTACCGGGAGTAGGATAACGGTATAGATTGTCGACGTCTAGGGTATAGTCTCGAATAGTCTAGGTTATGCTCGGTATGTTATACTAGATAGTATAGTAAACGTAGATATAACAAAGGCGTCCTAGTACTACTAGTAATATTAGAAGATAAGGTAAAGTAGTCGCGCGTCTAATAATAGATAGCTAGCGGCCTTAAGCCGTACTCGGATTAGCGGAGGGACGGGCCTATAACGGAATTTATAATAATAATAATAATAATAGGATATAGGTCCGGTAAGTATACGAAGTAGCTATATAATCGATATACGATATATATTCTCGAATACTCGACGTCGAATACCTTCCTAACCCTAAGGTACTCTTAATTCGGAAATAACTCTAGATCGATATATATAAACCTAATCCTAAAACAATATAGGTTCGATAACTACTAGATACGTAAATACTTAAAGGCTCTAAATACCGAAATACGAAACTAAGGAAGAGCTAGAATATCGAAATATTCTATTAAAATACTTAGATATAGAAATACTTAGATACGTAAATACGAGAAAGCGAACGTACTAAACTAATATAGGAGAATACTAAAGTACCTAATAGCTAGTATACTAAAAACTATATAATAATAATATAATACGGAAATGTTTAGATACCTAACGATCGAAATACTAAAATATAAAAGTTATCGAATACGAAAACTATAAGTAATAATCCCTAAACGCTAAAAGACTTAAGGCCGAAAGGTTAAAGGGCTTAAAATACAATATACCGAATAGTAAAAGTGTCTAGGGACTAAACGACCCTAAGGTTAAGATCCTTAGGCCTTATAGGATTCTACCTAAATACCGAATAGAAATACTCCTATCTAGAAATACGAAATAGTCTAAATATTAGAATATAAGAGTATATACCTATAAGAAGGTAGAAGGCTCGAACTCCTAAGGACTAAATAGCTAGATAGTTCGATACTCGCGTTAGTAATAGACATCTAGTTACTAGTCTACCCCGAGGTACGATTATAGTAGCTACGGGAATTAGCTTTATCGCTAAAAGATATAGATTAAGTAGCTTCTACTTCGATAGAGATAGGGTAGGCTAAATCGCTATCGACGCTCGTTTAGATATAGTACCTACTCGTAGTATCCTCTATATAGAACGATAGTAGGTAAACCGCCGTACCCGTACGGCTACGCTACTTTATCTATACGTATACGCTTGCTAGTATCCTCGGTCGCTAATTGCTTAGACGGCGAACGCTTTCGCTTACTATACTCTTTAGACCTAAGGTTACCTTTATCTATAGTATCTATATCGCCTAGGAGGGAACGATCTATATTAGAAGTACTAAGCGATCCTATAGATTTATCGGAGTTAGAATAGTTACTAGGGCCGGCGTCTACGTCTATAGTCGACGCTACCGTCGAAGTTAGGAGGGCGGTAGGCGGAGGAGTAGCGACGGGAGGAGACGACGGTATAGTAGGGATTGTAGGGCGAGGTAGTAATAGAACTAAGGACTCGGCTATGTCTAACTCCTTTCGGATAAGTTCGTATATAGTATACGCTTCTAGATAGTTAGCGCCGACCTAATCCTTCGCTTTATCGATAATATCTAGAGAAGAGTTAGTAGTATAAGAGAAAATAGACTAACTTACAAAACGGTATACTACGGTCGGTATACGGTTCTATAGATTATTATACGTCGCGATAGAATACGTACCTAGGGCGGTATAGTCTATTACGCGGACGTAAGGGTTCTAGGCGACGATATCGAGTACGGCGTCGGCAATAGCTTAAGTAACTAGGGTTTTATTAGTAGGCGCCTTAGTAGTACTATCTAGACAAGCGAGTATTAAATTAGGAGACTCGAATAGATAGTCGTACGGCTTCGGTAGCTTAATAGTACTCTACTAGCGGATAACCTCGTAGCCTAGTAATCTCTCGTCTACTATTATAAGCCGATAGAGTTGCTTAATCGTAGTAGTATTCTTCGCCTCGGGATTAGTCTCGCTAAATAGGCATAGAAGCGGACTATTACGGATACCGAGTAGAGGCGAGATAATGCTATAGAAGGCGATAGCGTCTACTATATAGGAGGCTATAGAGGTAGAGGAGACGGAGGAGGGTCTATTAACGTCTACGGCTATAGAGGAGCGTAGGTCGGCGTAAAACGGCTAGGCTCGGATAAGGGGACGCGCGTAGTCTAGGCACTTAGTAGCGTACTTATATAGTAGTATAGCGTCTATACTATTATCTAATATAACTACGTACGTCTCCGTCGATCGGCCCTACCTAGCCTAACGTAGGCGATCTATAGTAGCCGATAGGATAGCGAAGCTAGGCACGTCTACGAATACGTTAACTTATATAGCTTAATAAAGGCTAACCCTACGGAAGATCTAGCTAGTAGATACGTAAGCTACCGAAACTATAGGATCGTCGTAGAATTTGCTTATAGGCGTATCGAGTAGTAGATCGGGAAGTTCCGTATTAGGGTATTAGGCTCGATAGGCCTATAGACTAGACATATACCGGTATACGAAGCGGAGGTAGTATAGCGTAACGATACGAAATAGCTTGTCGATAGGGTACCGCGCGGCGGGGAATATATCGGCTTTAATATTGTCGAGGATATATAGAGTCGCGTTATTAGGGTTATTAACGAGGTTTTAGATAAACATAATAGGCTAATTATAGGCCTTAACTTCCTTAGCGAACGGACTAGGGATGCCGTACTTTACGGGGCTCTAGATAGGACGTTAGTATCGAAGGTAAAGTTTCTAACTAACTTATAGACTAGAATACGGGGAGGGAACGGTATATAGATCGATTAGTCGGTCTAGATACGGCGTAACGACACGTACCTTCTCGATCGCTACTAGATCGAATACGTACTAGTCTACGATTAGGATTATCTCGTTAATATAAGACGTCGCCTTTAGGCCGAGGTAACCGGCTATAAGACCGACCGCTAGATTATTAAGGGTAGGGGTAGTTACATTAACGACGTAGACGCCGCGCGAGGAGTCTATAGCCTAGTAGGCGTACTTCTCGATAAGTACGTATTTCGACCGCGTAGCTATACGTTTAGCGAAGGCTTATTATTTCTTAACTTCGTTATTAATATACTCTTTACTAAATTGCTCCTTATAAGTAAATAGGTATAGCGAGTCCTCGGCTACGTAACTAGGGACTTCTAGGCTAGGCGGTTAACTATTGTCGCTAGTATAGCTACGGCTACGGATAGGTAGCTTACCTATCGTATTCTATAATAGTCGAGGACGTAATAAGCTATACCTAAATAGATCGGGATCTACTATAGTAGGGCGTGTAGGTAGAGGTAAGTATCGCCGGTCGACTTAATAGATACTACGCGCTATAGGTAGGATAACGGTTATAAGTATAGTCGTCGGCTAGGGAGGTAAATAGATTATAGGAAAATAGAGCGGTATATAAGAAATACGCCTAAATACCTACCTAGTTATTATCGGTATCTATCTATAGGATATAGCTAAGCGTCTACTCGGTTATACGTATACCGGTATAGTATATAATACGGAGTAACTTGTAGATCGGTATAGCGCGTAGAGTACTCGAGTAGTAGAGTAGGTTATAGATAGTAAAGAGATATCGATAGGTATCGAAAGATTAAATAGTTACTATAGAAGTACGAACTAAGTATATAGCCTATGTAACCTTTAATACCGGCGGCGGTATAGTAGGTACCGATTTAGGTCTATACTAATTAGAGCTGGTTCCTAATATAAAGAAGGGACTCGATAGTATACGAGGTAGGTATAGAAGTCTACTAGTATACTAGTATACGGATCCGTAAGTCCGTTTAGCGATAGTATAAGATAACGCCTAGCGATAATGCGATAGGCGGTAGCGATATAGTAGAGGAGAATAACCTAGGGGTAGATTAGGCGAGGAAGTAGATACTACCTCTATTATAGGATATATATATCTACGCGACCGTATACGCGCGGTAGATTATCTACGTAGCTATATACTAGCGGTAATAGCTCGCTAGCGAGGCGCTATAATAATAGAGTATTCGCAATATACGTACTATATTAGGACCTCGCGTAGGGATAACTTAAAGAAGGAAACCTAGCTAGAGGTAGGTTATTCGGCCTTAGAATAGATATCGGCGCGCGTACGATAGGGGATAGAGTAGCGAGGGTAAGTCTAAGAGTAGATAAGGGGCGTATAGTAGTAGTAATATAACTAGGTAACGTTAAGGCGCTCCCGGTCGGCTATGTATACCCTAGTTACGGGCCGCGTACGGCCCGTATAGTAGCGAAGCTTAATGTAACGTTAACTATACGTATAGTAGGCGTATGTAGGCGCTAACTACCTACGTCGTAAGGATAGAATATAACGATAGGTAGCTCGTATAGGTTCTATAGAGTCCTTATCTAACCGATCTCGCCGTTATCTAGTCTATACGCTACTATCGATAGGAATTTATTGCCTCGTACCGATTTCAAGCTTAGAGATCGCCGTATTCAAGCTCTAATATAGATAAGTTAGTTTAGGGTAGTCCTATCTTATCGGCTCTAGGCAATAGGGCTAATAGAAATATAAACCTAGCTAGATTAGGGTTATCCCGGGACGGGACTATTTCAAGTATAGTCGAGCCTATAGACGAGTATAATATTGTATATACTAGTAATCCTAAGCCTCTAGAAAGGTCGAATACTCCAAGCTCCAAAATGGCCTACCGATCGACGTAGCGGTCGTACGCGTATAGCGGTAGTAGCTATCGATATACGTACGCCGACGAGGACGTTAACTATATAAGGGACGTCTCGAGAGCGACAATATCGCTATACTACTACTAGAACGTCTAACCGTATCGGGTATACGGTTCTATAAGCTATTATAAACGCTAGACGTACTATAGACGACTACGACGTATCCCTAAGCAATATAGAGTCTTCGACATTATTATAATCGTTAGGGCGATACGATATCGGAGGCGAATAGCGCGATTCGAGATCGGGAGATAGAGCGGAGGATGTAGAGGCATAGGAATAGCTAGTAGTAAAGGTACGAGAGCTATTAAGGATAGGTTAGAGGAGACATAACGATCCCGATATCGATAGTATAGTATATAAGTATATAGTATCTACGAGTATAGGTCGTCTAAAGTACAAGGGCGATAGGCTAATAAGATTATTATATACGCGTATACATAGGTTTCTATACGTATATCGGATCGATCCTAGTAAGTAATAGCTATAGGTAACGATATCCTAGACGACTAACGAGTAATCTAGTACGCTCCTCGGTCGCGAGATAGGTATAGAGGTCGCGTCGAACTCTATAGGCATATATTCCGTATAGACTATAGCGTAGCCTAGAGGAGTTCTTAATAGACGTAGAGATATAGTACGAGGATTAGCGGAGAGGGAAGCGAGACGTAGATATAGAGAAGGCAATACTTAAGGCATTCGAAGCTAGAGGGGATAGTTAGACGGTATACGAGACGATAGTAGGGTTAATTATAGCTAAATAGGACTATATCTAGCTAGTAGGCTACAAAGACCGTAATCTCGTAGAATAAGTAGTATATAGTTACTAAGGTATATAGTATACGTAACTATAGAAGAACCTACGCTAGTTTATAGCGACGCCTCCGTAAGGCGTACGAGAAGGGAAGGTAGGAGAGACGATAGTTAGTATAGTTAAGGAAACAATCGAGTAGTTCAAGGTACTAGTAGGCAAGATATCGATAGTAGAGGTAGCGAGGGAACGGATAGTTACGGAGTAGTCGAGTTGGTTCCGAATAGTATATATATAGTAGGATAAAGACTAGCCGCTAGAGCTAGGATAGAATAATGCCTAGCGCGGACGGTATATAATAGTAAGCGAACTAACTTACCGATTTGTATATCGCGAGCTACTAGTCGATCAGCGGCTCGTACGTTCGATAGGTCGCTACTATATAAAGTCTTATTATTTACTAAACGGTAACCTAAGCACTTATATTAACCTTCTATAATAACTACTCTACCTTCTAATATCTATTTACCGATCCGCAAGTTAGTTCGTTTCTAGATTAGGCTTCGTATTAAGGCCTTGTAGTCTAGGGATTATAGTACCTATTAATACCGATACTATAGAGCGCTAGTAGCCTACGAACATAATAGACGCCGATGCCGACGAGATATAGTATATTAGGTAGTAGACGCTACTCTATAAGAGAGTACGCGAGCTATAGTAGATAGTTCAAGGTATGCCGACGAAGGGCGCCCTCGAGGATATAGAATAGAAATACTAGTAATATTCGGACTACCTAATAGATCTAGACTATCCGATACTATAGATAGTATTAATATAGATAGTATATCGTTTCCTTTATATATATCGCTTCGATCCGTATAAGTCGAGTATACGGTAATAGGACTATAGGCGAGCTAACTAAAATTACTAGTAAAATCCTCGGTAGTAAGCCTAGAGCGTACCGACCCTAGGTACTTATAGATAGGTATCCGGTATTAGTAGTAGCCGTCGCTAATAACATTCCTATATAGACTAAGTAGGATATTCGAGGAGTAGTAGTTACTAGATTAGCTACGAGTAGTAGGTTTATCGATAATTACCTTATTTAACGTACTAGGTCCGTATAGTACTATTAAAGAAGCGGTAGACGAGCTTATATAGGTAGAGTAGATAAAGTACTTCTATACCGATAACGTAATAGAGATAAGGTCGTATAGATAAGGATAGCGCTAGAGTAGGTAGGAAATGGGTTAACGATATACGGTTTAGAAACGAATAGGATAGTAGAGATATCGAGTATTAAGATATCGAGACTAGCTTACCAATCTATATATAGCGGAAATAAGCCTCGTAAATCCGAATAAATAATCCTACTATGCCCTTCTATAAGTTACTTTAGTTACTAAGAGTTTACTAACTAATATAGAACTCGACCTATATCGGATAGGTAGATAGGTACGATCGTAGGCAAGATTACGTAGGTATAGGAATACTTTGGGATATGCGGACGATCCGGGTTATAGTTACGTAGTTAAGTAAGCGTACGTAGTACTAGTTATTAACGTAATCGGTAATATCTTATTCGCTTAGTACGTAGGCTAGGGTCCGCGCGTTATAGATAGGCCGATTAGAATATCCGCGTAGTCGCGCCTATAAAAGCCCCTACTAGGACTAGTAGAACTACTATAGGGATAATAGAGTTATCGTAGTATATATATATAGCATTGCCGATAGCGAACTATATAGGTAGTTCCTATCTCTAGTATAGGCAACTAAACCCTAAGAGCTAGCCCTAGTTAATAGGCGAACGCTAAGATAGATAAGGGATAAAGGCTTATTAGGAATAGCGATATATACGGTAGACTACTACCTCTCCTACTTCTATTTAACGCGAGATAGCTACTCTTATAACACTTCTAGAGGAAATCCTCGAGATTATCTTCGAATAGGTAGTAAGTAGCGATCTATCTAACTAACGAGTCTTCCGCTATACGCGAGATAGTAGACGAGCGGATCGACTACTATATATAACCTATCGATACTACCGCCGCTCTTACGCTAGTATATGTAAGATACTATACGATGTAGCTATATAGTCGTAGCCTAGGCAACTAGTAGTACTTACGATACGTTATAGTACGAGTATCTTTATACCGGTCGTCTTCGTCCTAGTAATATCTAAAGATAACTATATTATCGAATAATGGATTTTTAGGTATACAAGATCTATTATAGCGTACATTAGTCTAGAGGTAGACGAGGTCTACGCCGATTAGAGGACGGCGATAAGTACGTAGGTATTATTACCGTTAGAGGGCTTTACGATATATACGAGGCGTCTAGCGGCGATGTAGTCGGTAGAGGCACTATAGTACGTATCGTTTAGGAAGGCAAGGCGGGAGAGTAAGCTATCCCCGGATATTCCTATTCCGGTATATAGTATAGAGGGCACGTTCATAATAGATAATAAGAGGCTATAGCGAGCGGTAGTCGGAGAGGCCCTATACGAGCTCTATTACCTAGGCAATCGTTTCTAGATACGCAATGCTCTATAGTACCTAGACTTCGTAGGGCTAACGCCGCCCTATATATATAGTATAGTAGAATTAGATATATAGGGAGAGCGGTATATAGCGCTCCTCTAGGAATAGTCGTAGACGATCGATAGATTATAGTTACTAGATAGGGGTACCGCAATAAACCTCGCTACTAAGGTAACGATAAAGGACTACTAAGTCTACTACATATAGGACTATCTAATATAATATCTAGCGCTAGCTATAGTCGCGATGTATTTCCGAGGTATTATAGACGAGCTAAAAGTACGTCTAGGTCCTAGGATTCGTAGAGATACGTAGAGAATAATATAGAGGATAGTAGCTAACGCCTCGTCTCTAGCGATTGCTTATCTACTACCCTAGGACGAGGTTAAGTAGCCGAGGCGATAGCGGTAGAGGGGCCGGAATAATCGATACTATACTCTAGTCTATCTATATTATATCGATCCCGACTAGACGGGCGGGCCAATTTAGGAGGATATTACGAACATAATCTACTCGAATCTATAGGGTTTGTATCTCGACGTATAGAGGTACGTACTATACCTCTTCGTACTTACGTACTACTTATTCGACTAGGAACGGAAGCTAGAGCGGTTTACTAACGATACGTAATAGGCATTATTCTTACTTTACTCGAGTATAGCGGATAATAACTATATCGAGAATAACTACTACCTACTCTAGAAGATAAGTACTACCTTAGGCGTCGTTACGTAACTCTTAGAGGGCGAGTATACTACTACCGATAACTACTCGACTAGTATTACTCTAACCGTATCCGAGCCGCCCTTCGCCCTATATTAAATAATCGACCGCTTATCCGTACGAGCGAGTTCGTCGCTTCTAGTACCGATCCCGGCGCGTATAAGGAAAACGGATTAGGCGAAGATAATGTCTCTATCGAGTTCGGATAAGAGTTATATATAGTTTAGTAACTTTACTAGCGACGATATAGTAGCGAGTAGTAAATAGTTATAGTAGGTATAGATTAGGTAGTTACCTAGTTATTCCGATATCGGGATATATATAACGGTTTATAGCTCTATACGATATATATAATACGAGGCTACGAAACGGAGTAACTTATAGAACCGTATAGGGGCTACAAATGTATACGGTTCTATAAGTCGTTTTAGTTACGACTATAATAGCTAACTAGTAAGTAGCTACTCGTACGTATCTATACGAGTTACGTAGGCCCGATATACGACTAGGATTCGCCGAGTATTCTAGACTCGAATAACGATAGAGTCGGGAAGGGATTAACTTATAGTCTCGCCGAGTAGTTCCGAACTATAGACGGATTAAAGTAGATAGGGTATAGTAGGGGCATCGCTAAGTATTTTGTACCTAGGTAACGATTAAAAGGAATCTAGGTTCGCTTAGGGCCTTATTAAGCGTTTTAGGACTAATAGATAACTAGGGGTTAGGTATACTCAAGACGTTACGGACTAAACTACGTCTAACGTAGGGAGTAAGAAACGGTTCGAGCGGTCTATAGGAGTCTAGTAGGAAGCGATACGTCGGTCGCTACTACGAAGCGCTTAGTAGATACTAGTCCTAATCAAAATTAGGAGAGGAGGGATTAGTAAATATTACGATCGGTAGAAGTGTATAGAATACAACTATAGCGATCCTCGCTTACTATCCTAATATAAGAAGGTAGGATAGTTCGAAGCGAGAGCGCGAGTTCTAGATCTAAGGGAATTAAGGAGTAATAGATATAGCTATAGCGAGGGGAAGCGGATAGTAGATTTCGCGAATATAGACTAACCTACAAATCCGCTAATAACTGTCTAAGGGCCGCGGTACGTACCGTAGGAGTACGTATACTAGGAGCGGTATATAAAAGGAAGTACGCTATTAAATAGCGATCCTACTACAAATAATAACCTTAACGATAATAGCGACTACGAGTAACCTATCCGTAGTAATACTAACCCCGTATCTATAAGTCGATTACGATCCGAGTAAGATTTTAGTTCGATAAGTTATTTCGAACGAGTATAGAGGCTATTCCTACTAACGACGAATCGTGTACCCTAGTCGACCCGCGCTAGATAGTAGATAGTAGAGGGTCCCTCGTATAGGGCGTAGAACGGTTAAGCGTAGTAGACGTCCTATTGAACGCTAACGCAGACTATAGTTAATATACCTTAAACCTAGAGGAGATCGATATAGACCCTAATACGTAGCGGCGTTAGTACTTAGTATATTTCAAGGTAACTAAGTACTTAAAATAGATAAAGGCGTCCTACGACGTAGCTTATCTTACCTATATTAAGGATAAATATACGGTATAGATCTAATAGGAGGACGGGGAGACATTCGAGGAACTAGCGATCGCCCTATATTTAAGTATATAGAAATTTATTATACTCTATCGATAGAACCTAGGTAAGTTACTTATCTAGTAGTAGTATAGGAGGGAGCTAATATAGCGTTATAGATAGGAGCTCGGTAGGGAATATAGTACTAAATAGCGCTAAGAAGATCTAGGAGGGGATTCTAGGTAGTAGATAGTATAGCCTATAGGCATTCCTCGAGGACATGTCGGAGCGATATAGAGCCTATTCGACCGGCGAAGGCGAAGAGGGTATAACGATAGAGCTAGTAGAGTCGTTCTATCCCGTCGACTAGCGACACTTAGCTATTAAAGAAGCCTAGCTACGCTAGGTAGTCGCGAGCTAGGTACGATCGGCGGAGTAAGATAAACGTATATAGAAGGAGATATAGGAGATCTCGTAGGCCGTAATAGCGTAAAGTAACTACTAGTACGGCGACGCCTAATCGGCTATATAGGGGCATAAACTTCTTCTAGAATAATTATTCGGGGATATAGCTATAGTATAAATACCCGGGTTTTAGATTACGGTTTAAGTAGATATAGACCGTAATTTTAGAGTATAGACGCCTATAACCGTTAGGTATTAATACATTATATACGATAGGCAAGTAGACGTACGTAGAGGAGTACTAGAGACGGATAAGGGGCGAAATAGGCCGGGGTATAAGGCGACTAGTAGCCGGGAGATACTATAGCGGGCGGTAATAATACTAATATATAGGGTAAATTAGTAACCTCTACCGGTACTAATAGGCGTAACGATATAGGTACAAGAGACGCGTAATGGCTAGGTATATTAGGATAGAAACGAGTAGTAGGCATAGTTAGTTACGGTACTAGGAGCCTAGATCGGTCCTAATCGGTTATAGAGTTAGTCGCGTTCTACGTCCCTATAGGTAGTATTCGTACGCCCTCGGATTTAGACTAACTTGTAGAACGGTATACTAGTAGTTAGTAGTATATATAACGCCCTTTTTATACGGATCTTTAAGTCGCTTTAGTCTATACGCAACGACTAAACCATTCGTATCTAGTAGAATAATCTCGGAACCTAAGAGTATAGAACTATCTAACGACGCCTATCCTTACGCGTATCTACCCTATACGTACGGGGTTATCTAGAATTATGCCGTTACCCTACTCCTCTACCTACTACTACTCGACGATACTATATAGCTCGTTATCGGGGATAGCCGCGTATATAGTAGCGAAGATGGCTTTACGGATACGTTAAATATACTCGGTAGCAAAGATAGGTAGCTATTCGAGCTATAGACTAGGCATAAGCTAGAGGCATTGTAGGTACGCTACTACGTCGGTCTAGGTAGGAGTACTATAGCCCGAGCCCGCGATACGCGCGCGCTTATAGGCGATGCGATATAATATAGGAATAGCGTAGAGGAGGTCGCGTAGTCTAGAGATAGTACTAGTATAATATAGGGTATTATTACGTATAAGCGATACTAGTACCTCGAGTATAATAGTCTTACTAGTAAGTAGGATAGGAGTAACGGCGGGTTAGTAACGAAGGAGAACTAGGAGAGGGGATATACTACGCTATAAAGCGATAATACTATTAAAAATAGAGGGAGATATAGGCTATAGTATAACATAATTATATACCCTATCCCGGATCTCGCGTAGAAGGTCGAGGAGGTAGAAACTATAGGGAGGATTAGTAGGATATATATAATAGGGTAGTTGTAACTTACGGCGTACGCGATACGGATATAGTAGATCTCGACGAGTACGTCGAGATACGGTCCGCGTATTCGCGATATAGGCTACAATAGATAGGAAGGAAGCGGTTACGCGAGCGTAATATCGGATATATAGATTACGATAGTAGATAGTAATAGGGGGTATATAGGTAGTTATATAGGCCTATATAGCGGGACTCGAACTATATAGCGGCGAAGTCTAGTATATAAGTAATAACGGTCTAGGAGTCGTTAGTATCGATGTATAACGTACGTATCCGCCGGAGGGCGTCTTTAAATATAACGATACTACTAGTAGGATAGAGCGCGCTATTTAGGAGGTAGCGGAAGGTCGGTATCGGGCGACTAAGTACGAGGATATTAGATAGTCTAGAACCGAACTAGATACGGATAACGACGAGATAGATTATAATAGGAGGTATTGTAGGTAGTAGTTATATAGTAAGTAGCGAAGTAGACTAACTTACGGATCCGAATATCGTATCGGCTAAATGGGAACGTAGATAATAGGGAGAGGATTTACTAGTAGAGGCGACGCGAAGATATATATATATATATATACGGGCCTCTTAACGTAGGGTAAGGTTACTTTACGGATTCGCAAGTTAGTCTAAATAGTAAGAGGAGATAGATACCGTATTACGCTAGGAGATTAGTAGGAGTTCGAGGGTAAGGCGTAATAGTACGCGTAGGCTAGGGAAGAGGATCTAGTTAATCTAGTCGCATAGGCGCTTAGCGAGCAATAGGCGAGGTAGTAGGGGCGGCGAGTATATATAGGTAACGGGAAGGCCGAGACCGTAGTAGAGCGAAAAGAATATATCGAGGAACGGGGCTACCGAGGACGTAGTAGTAATAGCGTCTACGATAGCGAAGACGACATATCGCGATACGCCGGACATTAGGTACCTATAATAAAGTAAGTAGACGAGGATACTAGGCAATGAACTATATATATATACGAGCGGAGATTAGCCTAATAGTATAACCCTAAGCCTATAGCTTAATATTTAGCCTTCCTTATAGCGAGCTACTACTATTCGTATACGAAGGCTATCTCTCCCGTCGTAGTATACGTATCTCGACTAATACGTACTAGAGCGCGGTTAGGGTCGAATCGATATAGATAGGTAATACTAGGCGAGTAGGCTATATTAAACGGCATAAGGAGGATAGCCGGGTACTACCTTAGTCGTCGAAATAAGTAAGATATATAAAAGATGTTTTCGTCGATAATAAGGCGACTAGTAGCCGGATCGGCGATAGCAATATAGCTATATACTAGCGAGTAGATATATACCTCCCCTATAGCGTAGGTAAGATAGCGAGGCTCGAGGTAGGTAATACGTAACTAAATAGGCTTATAGATCGGAATAGGGTATAGAGAGCGACGACTCGATAGTAAAGGTTAGTATAAGGGCGAAGGTTAAAGGTCGACGGTTAGAAAGATATAGGCGTTATATAGGTACGTAGCTCGAGCGCTATAGGTAGCCGTAGTATATAGGGCGCGTACTAGTACATATAACGTAAAGTAAACGAATAGGCGCGAAGTAACGGGTTAGCGAGCGTTACGACATTTACTATAGGCTAGACGCGATACCGAGTAAGCTTCGATATACTACTAAATTTATAGAGCGTTAGAGCTAGAAGCGACCGCGCGCTATTTTAAAGTAACCTACGCGTCGGTATCGTAGCCTTTACTTACTAAAAAAGAAAAAGTAGGTCCGTACTAGCGTAGAATCTACTTATATATCTTTAACTCGCGTACCGTCGTTAACCTATACCTCGATATACACTTCTATAACTCGTTAGTACTATATATAGATCCGTAAGTTAGTTACGCTCTCCTAGTAACCTATCCTCCCGATCCTAGCGATATACGAGACTATAGATTACTAACCGCCATTATTAGCATAGCCGCCCTCCTAAGCCCTATTCCGTTTAGGAAAATTAGCGCCTAGTAACTCTATTAATTCGAGAAATAGTATAAGCTCTTATAGACTATAAACTAGATTCTCGCTATAGCTAACTCCGGTATTAAGTCTAAGTACTATACTCTAGAGCTAATTCGGACCTTATACGAGTAGGTTAAGGTAGGATATGCGTTAGGGATAGTAGGAGTCTTAGGGGTACGACTTTGTACGCGTATCGGCGACTTCCTACGCGTCTAGAGGTAGGACTATAGTATATTATTAGTTCTACGGTCTCCTATTGCGATTGTACTTAAGCTAATAGCGCTTTTATAGGTCGCGGTAATCTACTAGATAGATATACGAGGGACGCCTCGACGACGTAGCGCTAGACCCTATATAGCCGCTAGGATAGCGCCGCTAACTTCCTCGTCGAGTTGTACTAAATATTAACGACTTAGTTACGCAGAAATACTACGTATTATGTAGTACGAGTCGAGATCGATGTATTTAATACTATAGATAGCTATACTAGCCTCGACGCGGCAATCGAAGCGCGTATCTAGTACGCTAATAGTAAGGAGAGCGACGACGATAGATTAATTATAGGTAACGGATACGACGAAGACGGGTCTAACTAAGGGCGGTTTCGAGAATGCGATCGTAGAGGAAGACGATATAGCGGTAATTGGCTAGACTTAGGTACTAATAGTAGTAGGACCGTATATCGATTTACGCTATCGGTAGACTAGGTATTAGGTATTTTACTAGAGTCTATATACCTAGGTATATACAAAACTTAGGGTATCTTACTACGATTTCGTATATCTCCCTTATTATAGTATCGGACTAGACTAACTTGCCGATCGGTATAGCCTCGACGTATATAGATATATAGGTTAGTCTAGCTCTAAATATCGCGTAACTAATATATATAGGAGAGGGGATAGAGAGTAAGGTACTATAGAAATAGGGGATAGGGATAGTAATAGAATACGTAGGAGGTATAAGGTTATATATATCTTACGATCCGAACCGATACTTAGTAGCCCTACGGTTCGGCGCTAACCGAGATCCTAGCGCGGATCTCTAGTATATTAGAGACTAGCTAAAGCGTATTCGTAGCGAGGTAGTCCGCCGGTACCGTAGACTCGTAGCTACGATTTGCGACGTAGGTTATATAATACAATATACGTAGGATGTCTAGTACTAGTATATATAGTCTAGTAGTATTCTAGTATAGGCCTATCTTTCGCTAGGTCCTACTACGCCTATAGTTAAGAGGGGGGCGATATAGCGATACTTAGGATAGCGATAGGAGTAATAGAATAAATCTAGACGAGGCCTTCTAAAATACCTCGGGTTTGGGCTATATATAGGATTCGAAAAGGGTATAGCCGAGTACGCGGACCTAAGTCGCCCGTTAGTTATATCCGGCGTTCGGGCTAGTCCGGGCTAATCGTTCGAGCTATGCCTATCGGGACTAGGCGGGTAGAAGGTAACGTTAATTAGTTATATACCCTCGCTTAAGGATCGGGTACTAAAATAGGAGCTACTTATAATATAATTGTATAAAGGCGGCCTTAGTACTTAGCGATATATACTAATACATAACGCATTTTAGACTAGAATAACGACCGGACGGATGTGAATTTTGCTTAGAATTATACCGCGTTAAATCTATTTATCGATAGGAGTACGTTCTTAGTATATTGTTAGGTAGTCTACCTATACTATATAGTTAGCGTATAATGTATTATAATGTAGTTATATAAAATAGCGATAGGGCGTAGATACGAGCGTTAGTTTAGCTATGCGTAGGTACGAGGCTAGTAATAGATAAGACGCAACTCCCTAATACTAACGTAGGAAGGGACGGGACTATAGTATCGAGAGGAAATAGTATAGGTATAGGGTAAGGGTTCGCGGTACAAAGAGGCGGAGTAAGCTAGAGTAGAGTAAGCTAGAGTAAAGTAACTTAGCGAACGGAATAGTAACGACGTTATAACGGAAGCCCTAGTAGGAGGTAGTATATAGTTCGACGAGTTAGTCTAAATCGTCGTAAAATATATATAGTAGAAACGCGGTAAGGGAATTTAATACTAGAATATATATTGCTATAAAGTAGGGCTAGGGTTCTTATAATCGAGGATCTATGCGAACAAATTAACGCTATAGATAGCCTTATTTCCGTTAAATCGTATACCTTAGGCGAGATACTTAACGAAGTCGTCGTTAGAGACGAAGTTAATCCCTATCGTCTAGCTAATCTATTTACGGCCGGTGTCCGACTACTAGAAGGCGAGGTAACTAGGAAGTACTATATTAGGATAAGTATAGGGAGGTTTCTTTACTAGTCCTACTCCGACGAGATATATCTCTTATAGTTAGAGGTACGTAAAGTAGGCGTAGAATTTAGGGAGCTATACGGAGTTTACGCTACGTACGCGGTTACGTACGCTAGTTACTCGACTAAAATTAGGGCATTAGGCGAATTAATAGTTACGAAATGCGTCCGAGATAGAGATAAAGTAGAAGGTATAGTACTAGACGAGACTAGCGATAGCTTCGCGATATGCGATAAAGGTCTAAAGATTATAGTACGCGTCCTCTTATACTAGATAGATAGTAGTAGTCGGTAGGGCGCTAGAGTCGGTAGGGAGTAGTCGCTTAGTAAGTAATAACTCTAGTAGGGTTTAGTATATACTATACTAGAGGTTAGGTATCGAGTATTGCTTAAGGTAGTATAGAAGCGGATCTAGGTACTAGGTAAGGAGGGCGCGGAGGCATTGTTTATAGCTTATATATTTTTATATAATAGCTATCTCGCGGATCTAGAAGAGGTCGTAGTTATAGAAAGTATCGGTATCGGGATTCGTTAGTCGAGTATAGAGGAAAGGATCTTTAGTCTAGTTTAGGGAAAGTAGGAGGGTAGACGAGGCGGGACGGCCGTTACGGCCGGCGCGACTAATCTCTTATACGAATCGTAGGATAGAACGGGGGGCTTTGTAGTAGAATATAGTACGTACGCTAGGGTAGTCGAATCCTTCGCTAAGGATTATAGTAGCGACTAGAGAAGGGCTACTATAGGTAGCGAGCTAGCCTTAGATAATACTCTCCCGTTACTCGGTAGTATAGTCTCCCGTTATAAACGGATAGTCTAATGCCTAGGCAAGTACCTCGGCGTTATTACGGAAGTTAACGTAGACAATAATATAGTCGATAGGATTACGGAGTTATATAGTAGTAGTACGGATACGAGATATAGAGAACGCGACTATATCGTAGTCGGCTACCTTAACGTTAAGTACAATATTCGGCCGATTAGAAGAGGTACGGACGGTAAGGGACTTATAGATAAAGTTAGTATAGTAGAAGACTTACTCTAGGCTTAGTAGTAGCGTAGCGGTAAGATATACGAATTATATATTAAGATTACGAAGCCGCTATAGCGATCCTATAGCCTCGCGGTATTCGAGGATAGTAATAGTAAGGTAGGCCTCGTCGATAATAATGCGATCTAGATAGCGATAGGCGATAAGCGCTTAGGCATATATCCGAAAGTCGGTCGACGTAGTAGCTTCGATACTAATAATAACGAGCGATGTTTCCTTACGATATCTAGGAGACTAAACGGTAAATAGTATAGCGTAAGCCTTAAGTTACTAGTAAAGATTACTATAGAGCGATACGAGCGGTATAATAACTATACTAGTATTCGTAGCGGGTAGGCGGTATAGTAGCGTAAATAGGAGTAATTTCCTATCCCTAGTCGGAAGGACGACGATAATAGTCTTCTTAGATAAGAGGATAGCTTTAAGTACGCTCGCTTAGTCGTTACTTCGAAACTCGAATAGAGCGTTAAAGATAGTAGACGCGGTTTGCTAGATAATCGTAGATATATATTCCGGATACGGCCGAACCTAGAGTATATTTAGCTAACGAACGATATAAGATCCCTCTTCCGCTCGGCCGCTAAACGATAGTTTAGGAAAGAGAATATTTACCTTCTAGAGCTCTTGCTACTTCTTCGATATATAGAGGTTATTAGAGAGGGTAGAGTCTATAATATTACTATATCGATTCGTATACGTACGTCTAGCGGTCTTATCGATATAGTTACGCTAAAGGTTTATAAGTCTAATATCTAGCTCGATTACCTCCTCGACCTCGTCTTCGTTAGTATAGGGAATACCGAAGACGTCGGTATAGCCTACGAACTTGGTTTTTACGATAGCGACCGTTAGCTACCTATATATAGATACTTAGAGAGGGGCAATCTTAACCCTTACGCTAGCCTTCTCGAGAAGGCTAGAGAGGATAGCGTCTAGCTACGACTATCTAGCGGATTCGAAGAGACGCGCTAGTATATCCGCTATAGGGAGCCGCTTACGTATAAAGGCGAGACGAAGGGGCTAGATATAGATTAGGAAGTTAACTAAGAGGTTACTCGTAGTTAGGTTAAGGAAGCGGACGTTCTATTTCTCTTTACTAGTTATATTCAAAGACTTGTAATAGCGAAGGTAGATATAGATCCGATCTCTATAGATAGTAATCGACTAGGGCAACTAGGTATTAGTCTACGTTATCGTAAGTAACTCGGTCCCTCTATATAGTTGCCTACTAGTCGTATAGACGAGGACGGCGAGGTAGTAAAGGAATTGTTAGACTTTGTCTTCGTAGGTAGCGATAGTATTGTCCTACTAAGCGGCTTCCTCGCTAGATATAGACGTTTAGATAAAGGTACCGGCGAGCGTAGGGACGTTATAGATCTACTAGAGGAGATATTAACTATATCCCGCTAGAATAGCGGCGTTATCGGGATACTAAGTAAAGTACTATCTACGCTAAGGGTTACTAGGGTAATCTTTTAGATCCTAATATCGTACAAGCTAGGTAGGTCGATCGAGGAAGAGGTCGCGAAGGAGGATATAGGAGTAGGACTAGAACGCATTTACTATAACGGTAGATAGGTTAGTTATAGAGTAGGTATAGCCTCTATATATTATAACCTATTCGGTCTTATTCTAAACGACCTAGTAACTCGATACGTAGGCTTTGGCGGTAGTAGTAATATTAGCCTACTATCGGATAATAGTACCGATAGCGGTCTCCCTAGATACGTAGAAGAAACTAGAGATATCCCTACGGACGGCGGCGAGGATACTCGACGTACTAGCTAGACCTATAGTCGTCTCGTAGGCGTAGAAGTAGAAGAGAGCGAGCTACATAATCTATATAATACTAGAGAGCATAGATATAAAATAACTAGGCTCTTTCTATACGCTAGTCTAATACTAGATAGCGAACATAGCGCAAAAGCTAACTAGGGGCGAGCGAAATTCGTAGGCCCCGGTATCGTACTAGATAAGCTCTACGAGTATAATAATAGTACGGCGCTAGAGTTCGTCGGCGAGATTGTCTAGACCGGACGCGTCCCCTTTACTAGGTAGCCGAACTAGTAATCCGTCTATATCGACGAGTATAAGAACCTACTCCTAAGTAGAGGTCTAGCTACGCGTTACTTGAATAGTATCTTCGGGCCGTAAGCTCGACGGGGCTATAGTAAAAAATAGGCTCCCGAGGCTAAATAGGTAGACAACTCGATAGAAGTAGTAAAGAAGCTTCTAGGCGTAGGCAATATAGCCGAGTATAGTCTTAGTTATTTTCTAGTATCGGAAGTAGAATGCCTACGAGTTATAATCGTTCCCGAATTAGGCAAGGGCGTAACGTACCGGAGCGGATATAAGATAGTCTAGACTGTCCTACGTAGCGTTAAAGGCGGAAAGTAGGACTTCCTATATATAGAGTATAACGTATACGGTAACGGGGTCGTACTCGGGCTAAGGGATAGTAGTAGCGCTACGTAGTTATTATAGTTCTATACTATAGAGGTAGGTAGCAATCCCGTACTAGCGAACCTAGTAGGGGAGAGTAGTATAATCTATAGTCGCGCTATCGACTAGTAGAGGGTAGTAGGCTCGCGCCTATTCGACGTCGTTAATAATACCGGCGACAAAGGACGTAATACTAGACTAGGATAACGATAAGACGACGCTCGACTATATACTACTATCGGTAGTATTACTAGCGAATAAGGCGAGAGACGATTAAGGTATAGAGGAGCGGCCTACTTTAACGATACGCTTCTACTCTAGTATACGGAAGGGCTACTAGTAGGATACTCCAATCCTCTAAGGCAAATCGGACGTATATACGGGCTAATGTTCTTTATAGCCGCCCCGGCTATTAGGGTTCTCCTAGCGGTATTTATCTCGATAATAGCTCTAAATACCGTTCCGGTTACGAATAACGAACCGATATACTTGCCTAGCTATATCGACCTAGGAATAAGCGAAACCATCGGTATAGATCTCTATTCCTAGGATAGCGGGATCTAATAGTTTAGGCCAAGCTACTTAATCGACTATACGCGCAATATAAGGGAACTATTCTAAGCCTTAGACGATAGCTCGATACTACGGTACGGATAGATTGTAGTAGGTCTTTAGGTATATATATAGCGATAGGGGAGGAATAGTATAGCCGTAATTACGGTAGACGATAATTCGATATTTCTTATAGATATAGAAGTATTCTTTAAGCTAAGCTATAATTTCTATAGACTACTAATATCGGTAGATAGCCGCGACCTAGGAATAGCTTTATATAGTAGTCTATATACTATACTAGTACGCCCTTTAGTCGTTACAATTTTGATTTTAGGGTTTTAACGCGTATAGGATCTTTAGCTAGTATAGCAAGGCGCCCTAAGTAGAAATTAGTCTACCTATAGTCTTCCTATAGGCGTTACAAGCCTCGGAACCTTAGAACATTTATAGGGATACTATTACGCACGACCGCGTCGCGGTTGCAATCGTACCTAGATAGTAAGATAAAGAACTAGTAAGTATTTACGCTACGACAGATAGGGTTTAATAGTAGCCTCGCCTATACTAACCGTTTAGGGTTGTATACGGTACGAGTAGAGATATTTAGCTCGTATAGTACCGAACCGTCGATCCGCCTCGCGCTAGGATCTAGATAGCCGCGTAAGCCTTCCCTAGTAATAAAGTAAAAAGGATATAACGTTGTAAATAGATAGAAGCGGGTAGGAGTTAGGGTAGTATACGAGTAAGGCTCGATATAATATCCTAATACCTAGTACCGTTGTAATATATCGTAGTATACTAGATAGCGAAGGGCGATTCCGCGATATAGAGGGTAAGGTTAGAGGCTACTACGGATAGCGACTAGGAGGTACGGATAGAGTATTTGCCTATTACGTAGGTCGAATCGGTACTACAAAACACGGTCTAGTTAGATAGTAAGAAGACCTTATTAGAGATATTAGAGAGATAGTCGGACGAGTATAGTAGTATACAATTGCTTTAAGATATACTACGTAGATTAGTAGATTCGACCGAAGCGACTATAATAACGACGGTAGCGGTCTAGCGGTACGCATAACTCTATTAGCTATAGGAAGATTATCTAAACGAGGAGATATAGATATCGGAAGGGTTCCTAAATAACCTAGGTAGCGATTTAGTAAGGATAAATCTAATTGTTAGTACATCGATAGATACTTCGAGGCGTACGAGCTTAAAAGTTATTAAAGTAGAGTAGGGTAGGGATTAGTAGGAGAAAATCCCCGTATCTATACGACTAGATTGCGATTCTATTTATAACGCCCCGAAGCGATTACTCAAAGGTATCGTAGCGAATTGCAAGAGAGGTTATACGTTATAAGAGGTAGTACGAAAGTAGACTACGGCGCGCGACTAGCGATTAAACCTAGCGATTAGGCGAGCTACCCGTACTATAGCGCTAAAGTCTAAGTTTATCGTAAACGCCGATATCTTTAGTATGTATAATAGAGGGGAGGATTAGGAAGGAGCGGACGCTATTAACGGTCTATTACTAGAGATACGGGAGGAGCGTTTAGAGCTTAAGGATATAAGGGTAACGCTAAAAAGGAAGGCCGCTAAAAAGCGAAGAGGGGATAAAAGGCGGAGGGTAGTAGTAAGATAACGAGTTACGAATAATAATAATAGGGAGACTATAGATACGGAGCGTATAGAGGTAGTAAGTTATCGCTAGCGTAAAGCAAGGGATTATCTTCTTTAAGTCCGAGACCTTATAAGAGGAAGACCGGATAACTTCTATCGAGTCTATAGGGCAGAATATAATATTAAAATGTAGGGAGACTATTTAGCGGAATTAGTAGACAAGTTAGAGGCTATAGTAGCCTATTCGTTCGGTCCTAATAGAAGTAGTAGTAGTGCGGTCGGCGATAGAGAGGAAGTAGAAGATAGTATAGATAATAGGGGTTCT
This sequence comes from Pseudocercospora musae, assembly GCA_001578225.1. Taxonomy (NCBI): domain Eukaryota; kingdom Fungi; phylum Ascomycota; class Dothideomycetes; order Mycosphaerellales; family Mycosphaerellaceae; genus Pseudocercospora; species Pseudocercospora musae. The sequence continues at coordinate 3,711 of LFZO01000369.1, read as the reverse complement.
CCGTTCTTATCGCCTATATAACGGTTAACTAGGTTTACGAGATATAGTTTAGATATAGCTATATAACTCTTGTATAATAGGAGTAGGTAGAACAATAGCGCTATAATCTAGGACTAGTATCGGTAATATGTTATAGGGTATGTTAATATAGGATATAGAAAGCTACGAGATATATAGGCTTTAGGGAAGTATTGTAGTATTAGTATCGATTGTACCTAAGGGATATATACCTAACATTGCGTTATTAGGTAGGAATACCTATATTGAGAGTAAAAGTAACTTATCGATCTAAATAGTATTGCGACGTACGGTTCTATAAGTCGATCTAGGTAGGAATACTAATATTAAGAGTAAAGTAACTTATCGATCTAAATAGCATTATAGTATATAGTTCTATAAGTCGATTTAGGTAAGAATACTAATATTAAGAGTAAAGTAACTTATCGATCTAAATAGTAGTAAATTCTTGCATTGCTATACTATTCTAACTACTAGACAAGTAGCTATCCCTATCTATTGTCGAAGGTAAAAGCCCTTAGCCTATATCCTCTAGTACAAAACCCTTTATCTCCTTCCTTCTTTATAGGATTCCATCCCTACCTTTAGTGTCTGTTTGGGCTATAGGACATAGAGAGGATCTCTATAGCTCCTTCCTCTTACTAGGCTCCTATTCCTACCTCCTACCGTCCTTCTCCTCCTTTTCTAGCTCCTCCTTTGCAAGGGAGAACTGTTCTAGGAGGCCCTCCTTGATTATCTACCTAGTTACTTCGTTTAGGCCTCTCTTAGTCTACGTAAGCTCCTACTAGGATAACCCTACCCTTTGGATAAGTTGGTTCCTTATCCTTTGTCTCTCTAGGTAGAAGAGTATAACATGTTTAGGTATCTCGGCCCTATATCTACATATATACTCTAGTATCTTGCCTAGGACCCTCCTCCTTGTTAGGTATGCGTTTAGGCCAATGTGTTTAGTCCTAAGTAGGGTTGCTATTGTGCTTTGCTTCCTTATCTATCCTTAGTATATTTTCTTGCCTTTTAGGCCTTCCTACTAGGCTATAGGGAGTTGTTAGCCCTATTAGGATGCCTATCTCCTCCTAACTTAGCTTTCCTATTATATACTCTATTTCTAGTACATCTACTAATACTTAGGCATTATTCCTCCTTGTTAGATATGTTCCCTAGTTTGCCTACTAACCTGTTCTACTATCTGTCTCTACCTTATCTTTAGGTCTTGTGCTTAGGCTATGCCTCTACTCCTCCTATACTCCTCCTAGACCTTTTTACACCTCTCTTGGATATACTTAGTAACTAGTTTATCCTCTATCTTAGCTAATTGTTATCTTGCTATCTCTTGTACATATAGAGAGATAGGTAGGATTTGTGTTTCGCTTTAGAGGACCCCCTCTACTACGCTCTTGTATACTCCTATAATGTGTCTTAGCGCCTAGTTTTAGATCTTTTCTAGCCCTAGGGTAGCTCCTTTCCTATGTCCCGGTATCCCTTCTAGCGTTATCTAGACTTTAGCTCTATATGTCATTGCGGGCCTTACTACTACTATATATAGGTGTCTCGCCTTCTAGAATGATACTCCCTATATAGATTTGCATAGCCTCTAGAGTAAGGACATCTATAACGTGCCTTTCTCTACTACTTTCTTAATATATAGGCCCTACTAAAGTTTCGTGTCTACCTAGACTCCTAGTAGTCGGAGAGATAGGGCGGGTCTATCCTTAAACCCTATTATGTTAACTATAGCTTATAGGTCATGTCTTGTCCTACTCCTAGTGAAGTGTATTAGTTAGTACTTCTATAGTACAAAGGTAGCCCCGTATTAAGCCGCCTATCGTATGCATTTATTATGTACTATCTCTAGCTTTCTATAGTTCCCTTCTATAGTCTTCCTATATGCGAGGATATTAGAGTTATCTACAAACCCTATCGCTATGGTTCCCTTGCCCTCTAGGTTAGGGAGGAGTATAGATACAAAGAATAGGAATAGGATTAGTAAGAGGGTTGATCCTTATAGTATTCTAGTTGTTTAGGGCCTTGCCTAGTCTATGTATTCTCCTAGTCTAAGGCATGTTGTCCTATCCTAGAGGAAGGACTAGATGAATTGTATAATGTATCGTAGGTATGCTTTTATCCTAATATTATATATTAGCCTTTAGTATAACACGTTGTCGAATGCTCCTAATATGTCTAGGCATAATATTGATGCTACCATTGTTAGGTCCGTTCTCTAGACTATCTAGACCTATTCTATTATTAGCTCTAGGGCTAAGATAGTAGACCTTCCCGGTCTAGCTCCTATCTAGGATTAGGGGAGGAGATCTCTAGCCTCTACTTCTTTGCTTATTCTCCCTACAATAATAGCCTCTAGGACTTTTGCTAGGGTGTTTAGTAGTACTATAGGTCTATATGCTCCTAGTTTAGTATAGTCTAGCTTTTGTAGTTTCTTTAGGACGACCGTTATAGAGTGTTTGAAGGGTTTAGGGTAATATCCTTAGTATAAGCATACTGTAAAGAATTTGCATAGTAGGGGTCTAAGTTCCTATCTACATTCCTTAAGTATTAGGTTAATGATTAGGTCGGGTCCTAGGGCTTTACCCTTAGGGAGCCTATTGAGTATCCTCTAGAGTTCTCCTATTCCGACCTCTTCCTCTACCTAGAATAGGCTTAGGTAGGATACATCTTGTATGTCTTCTAGGTTAGCTATCCTCGGCTCTAGGAAGAAGTGCTAGGCTAGTGCTTCTACTTTCCCTTGATTTTCTATTTACATTCTGCCATCCTTGTCCTTAATCTCTAGGAACTATAGAAGGGGGTATCTTTGTCCTACCCCTTCCCTAGCCTACTTGGCTAGTTTCTAGATCCTGTTCGGGTCCTTAGTGATTTCTTTGACTATGTCTCTCTAGCCTAGATTCCTATCTTTCCTAATTTGCCTACCTTTAGCCTATAAGGCTATTAGGTATACTATTAGGGCCCCTTCTATTCTTTCCTAGCTCCATTTCCTCTTTAGGCTTCTTGTCCTTTTTACCGCTTTGCTATACTTCTATAACTAGGTCATCGTAGTATATCTAGACGGTCTAGCCTTCGGGATGTCCTCTTAGATTATCTTAGTAAGCATCTCTTGGACCTCTTAGGCTATCGCATCGAGCTATTCCGGTGTATCTATTGCCTTAGTAGAGATTCCTTATACCTCCTTCTTTACCCTAGCCCTAATCTTGTCCTAGTCTGCCTTTTTCTATTATAGTCTTTGTATCTAGGCTTTAGTACTAGTCGGAGCCTATAGGATTGTAGTCTAGATTAGTATATAGTCTAATCCTGTTTCTAGGTCTATCCTTGTTCTACATTCTTATATATTTTGTTAGATTCCTATAGTCCCAAATACTAGGTCTAGTGTCTAATAGCTCCTAGGAGTTTCCTATGTAATCGTACCTAGCTCTAGTAGTAGGTCGAGGTAGGCCTTCTCTATAATTGTAATAAGGTAATCTACTACCTAATGTTGGTTCTAGGCGTTGTTCCCTCCCTACCTAGGGTAGTGTAGGTTGAAATCCCCTAGTAGAATGATCTCCTCTCCCTCTTTTCCCCGGGTTGCTTCCTCTACTAGTAGGAGGGTGCCTAGTACGTAGTCTCTAGTAGGGCTAGATAGGTTGTAGTAGTTAAGGATATTGACCTATCTTTCCCCTATACGAAGGCGAATTGCGATTATATCCC